>CM074604.1:102978-285748 GCA_037305975.1 Chrysolophus pictus
CCATGCCCCCCAGGCCCTTTTTGGGACCCCCCCGGACCCTCTTTGGGACCCCCCCAGACCCTCTTTGGAATCCCCCCCCCATTGAGACCCCCCCCACGATAATAAGGGACCCCCATGCCCCCCCCAGGCCCTTTTTGGGACCCCCCCGGACCCTCTTTGGGACCCCCCCAGACCCATTTTGGAATCCCCCCCATGAGACCCCCCCCACGACAATAAGGGACCCCCATGCCCCCCCCAGACCCTTTTGGGACCCCCCCGGACCCTCTTTGGGACCCCTCCCAGACCCTGTTTGGAATCCCCCCCCGTGAGACCCCCCCCCCCCACGACAATAAGGGACCCCCATGCCCCCCCCAGGCCCTTTTTGGGCCCCCCCCCGCTGACCTTTTCTCTCCCCCCCCCCCCCCATTTCAGTACCTGCTGCAGTTCCTGCTGGCCGTGGGGCGCTGGGGGGGCCGGCGCGGGGGGGGCGGTTGGGGGCGTCTGCCGGGGGTCTCGTGGGCGCTGCTGAGGGACGGCGCCGCGGGGGGGCTGGGCCTGAGGTTCCCCCCCCAGAAAGTGGCCGTCTGCGCCCTGCTGCTCGCCATGGAGATCTGCGGCTGCGGGGCGCCGCCGGGGGCACCACAAAGGTGGTGGCAGGTAGGGGGGGGCGCGGGGGGGGGCGCGGGGGGGGGGGTGAAAGGCAATGAGGGGGGGCCTGGGGGGGGGACTGGGGGGGTTAATGGGGGCTTAATGGGGGGCACAGAGGGGCTCTGGGGGGGTAATGGGGGGCAATGGGGGAAATGGGGGGGGTTAATGGGGGGGCACTGGGGGCACTGGGGGGGTTAATGGGGGAAGTGGGGGGCTCTGAGGGGGTTAATGGGGGGGTTGTGGGGGGGGTTAATGGGGGCCACAGCGGCACTGGGGGGCACTGGGGGGGTTAATGGGGGGCACTGGGGGGCACAGAGGGTCTCTGGGGGGGCTTAATGGGGGGCACAGAGGTGCAATGGGGGGCAGTGGGGGGTTGTGGGGGGGTTAATGGGGGGCTCTGGGGGGGGTCTAAAAGGCACTGAGGGGTCCTGGGGGGGAGAATGGGGGGCAAAGGGAGGCAGTGGGGGGTGTTAATGGGGGGCACAGGGGGGAGGACGGGGGGGGGTCTGAAAGGCACTGAGGGGTCCTGGGGGGCACTGGGGGGGTTAATGGGGGCTTAATGGGGGGCACTGGGGGCCTGGGGGGGTTAATGGGGACACTGGGGGGGTTAATGGGCATTGGGGGGGGGGTTGTGGGGGGGTTAATGGGGGGCACAGAGGGGCACTGGGGGGCAGTGGGGGTTAACGGGGGGGTTTGGGGGGGGTCTGAAAGGCACTGAGGGGTCCTGGGGGGGGGACTGGGGGGCAAAGGGAGGCAGTGGGGGGGTTAATGGGGGGCACTGGGGGGCACAGAGGGGCTCTGGGGGGGTAATGAGGGGCACAGAGGTGCAATGGGGGGCAGTGGGGGGTTGTGGGGGGGTTAATGGGGGGCACTGGGGGGGTCTGGAGGCGTTAATGGGGGGCTCTGGGGGGGTCTGAAAGGCACTGAGGTGAGGGGTCCTGGGGGGCACTGGGGGGGTTAATGGGGGCTTAATGGGGGGCACAGAGGGGCTCTGGGGGGGGGTTAATGGGGGGCACTGGGGGGGTTAATGGGCACTGGGGTGACTGGGGGGGTAATGGGGGCAGAGGGGGGTTGTGGGGGGTTAATGGGGGGCTCTGGGGGGGTCTGGAGGGGTAATGGGGGGCTCTGGGGGGGTCTGAAAGGCACTGAGGGGGACTGGGGGGGGGGACTGGGGGGCAAAGGGAGGCAGTGGGGGGGGTTAATGGGGGGCACTGGAGGGCTCTGGGGGGTTAATGGGGGACATTGGGGGGCACAGAGGGGCTCTGGGGGGGCTTAATGGGGGCCACAGAGATGCAATGGGGGGCAGTGGGGGGTTGTGGGGGGGTTAATGGGGGGCACTGGGGGGGTCTGGAGGGGTAATGGGGGGCAGTGGGGGGTTAATGAGGGGCACTGGGGGGGTAATGGGGGGCCGTGGGGGGCACAGAGGGGCTCTGGAGGGCAGTGGGGGGGGTAATGGGGGGCACTGGGGGCTCTGGGGGGGGGCATGGGGGGCTCTGAAAGGCACTGAGGGGTACTGGGGGGGGACTGGGGGGCAGTGGGGGGTTGTGGGGGGGTTAATGGGGGGCACTGGGGGGGTAATGGGGGGCTCTGGGGGGCAAGTGGGGGGTTAATGGGGGACAGTAGGGGGCTCTGGGGGGGGCACTGTCACTCTTTTGTGGGTCCAGCTCCTCACTTGTGGGTCCCTATTCCCCACTTATGGGTCCCAGCTCCTCACTTGGGGGTCCCCATTCCCCACTTGTGGGTCCCAGCTGCTCACTTATGGGTCCCTATTCCCCACTTATGGGTCCCTATTCCCCACTTATGGGTCCCAGCTCCCCACTTGTGGGTCCCAGCTGCTCACTTGTGGGTCCCAGCTCCCCACTTATGGGTCCCTATTCCCCACTTATGGGTCCCAGCTCCCCACTTGTGGGTCCCAGCTGCTCACTTGTGGGTCCCAGCCCCCCACTTGTGGGTCCCAGCTGCTCACTTGTGGGTCCCAGCTCCTCACTTGTGGGTCCCAGCTCCCCACTTATGGGTCCCTATTCCCCACTTATGGGTCGCAGTCCCCTCACTTGTGGGTCCCAGCCCCTCACTTGTGGGTCCCAGCTCCCCACTTGTGGGTCCCAGCTGCTCAGTTGTGGGTCCCTATTCCCCACTTATGGGTCCTTATTCCCCACTTATGGGTCCCAGCCCCTCACTTGTGGGTCCCAGCTCCTCACTTGTGGGTCCCAGCTCCCCACTTATGGGTCCCTATTCCCCACTTATGGGTCCCCATTCCCCACTTATGGGTCCCTATTCCCCACTTATGGGTCGCAGCCCCTCACTTGTGGGTCCCTGCTCCCCACTTATGGGTCCCAGCTCCTCACTTGTGGGTCCCAGCTCCCCACTTATGGGTCCCAGCTCCTCACTTGTGGGTCCCAGCTGCTCACTTATGGGTCCCAGCCCCCCACTTGTGGGTCCCAGCTGCTCCGTCTGCCCCCCCAGGCGCTGAGCCCCGGGCTGCGCGCATCCGAGTTGGCGCAGATCCTCCGCGCGCTGCTGGATCTCTATGGTACGGACTGCTCGACGGGCGGCGCCCCGCTCCGCCACACAGCGCCCCCTCGTGGCCCGGACCTCCAGACCTCCAGGCTTCCCCCCTCCCCCTCCCCTCCCGCCCCGCGGCGGCGCCCCGCGCTTTCCTCCCACCAATCAACGGCGAGGGTTGGCTGGGGGGGCGGGGCCGGGCCTTAATTAGTTCGTTATCTTCGTTAGCGCTGCCTCCGCCTCTTTTTGATTTGGGGGGGGGTTGGAAATCGGCGTTTTCGGCTCGGCCAATCGGTGAGCCGAGGCCGTCGGCGCGCTTTTCTGCTCGGCCAATGGGAGTGCGGGGTTTCTTCGCGCGCTTTTCAGCTCAGCCAATCAGATCGCTGGCTCTTTTCGCCCTTTCTTTTCTATTTAGCCCAGCCAATCGGAGCGTGGGGTTTCTCCCCCCCCCCCCCTCTGTTTCAGCCCAACCAATCAGAGCACAGCTCGTTTCCCTCCTTTTCAGCCCCAGCCAATCGGAGCGTTAGCCCTCGTCTCGCTCTTTTCAGTTCAACCAATCGGAGCGCTGACTTTCCTCCCGCACTTCTCGCCCCGCCCAATCAGAGCGTGGAACTTCTTCCCGCTCTTTTAGCCCAACCAATCGGAGCGTACCGCCCTTTTCGGCCCCGCCAATCGGAGCGCGGCGCTGTTTCCCGCCCTTCTGAGCGCGGCGCGCGCCGTTCCCGCTCTTTTCTCCCCCGGCCAATCAGCGCTCAGCCGCTCACCGGGGTGGGGGGTTGGGGGGGGGGGTAGGGGCGGAACGTAGCGAAACGGACGTCCCCGTCGGCCAATCGCGACGCGCGGTGCCGGAACGGCGCCACCCGATTGGTACGGACGAAACGGAGCCTTTTATTGGCTACGAGGGGCGCGCGGGGCTGTACAGCGGGGGCGGGGACCGAGCGCGGGGCGGCGGTCGCCATAGCGACGGGCTCCTCGAACCGGAAGCTGCGGTGTGGAGGCCGGAACCGGAAGCTGTCTTGTCGAGGCCGGAACCGGAAGCCGCGGTGTCGAGGCCGGAACCGGAAGCGGGCTCGGCGGGAGGCCTTAGGCGGGCGAGACGGAGGAGTTGGAGACGGAGGAGACTTCCGTGCGCGACGTGGACACCTCGGAGCCGTCGTCCACCTTCTTGCCGAACAGCTGCAGGATGCAGTTCCGGAACTGCGGGGGGAAGCGGGCCCGGCTCAGCGCCGCGGGTGGCCGGGAGTCCGCGAAGCGACGCGGAAACGGCGCGGCCTACTCAGCGCTGGGGGGGGGGGGGGGGACACATAGGGGACACGCAGGGGGACACGCAGGGGGACACGCAGGGGGACATGGGGACCCGTAGGGGGACATGGGGGGACATAGGGACACACATAGGGGGACATGGGGGGACATAGGGACTCATAGAAGGACGTGGGGGGACGTGGGGACACACGGGGGGACATAGGGACACAAAGGGACTCGTAGAGGGACACAGGGGGACATGGGGGGATATGGGGGGGCACATAGGGGACATGGGGGGACATAGGGACACAGGGGGATGTGGGGACACACATGTGGGGACACGTGGGGACATAGGGACTCATAGAGGGACACGGGGGGACAGAGGGGGACATGGGGACACATAGGGGGACACATAGGGATTCATAGAGGGACATGGGGGGACATAGGGACACATAAGACCCCATGGGGACACACAGGGGGACATGGGGACACACATAGGGACTCATGGGGGGACACGGGGGGGACATGGGGACACATAGAAGGACGTAGGGACACAAAGGGGGACATGGGGACACATAGGGACACATAGAAGGACGTGGGGACACACATAGGGGGACATGGGGACACACAGGGACTCATAGGGGGACACGGGGGACATGGAGACACAAAGGGACACACATAGGGGGACATGGGGACACACAAGGGGACATGGGGATACATAGGGACACATAGAAGGATGTGGGGACACAAAGGGACACACATAGGGGGACATGGGGACACAGGGGGACATGGGGACACATAGGGACTCATAGAGGGACATGGGGGGACATAGAGGGGGGCATGGGGACACACAGGGGGACATGGGGATACATAGGGACACATAGAAGGATGTGGGGACACAAAGGGACACACGTAGGGGGACATGGGGACACACAGGGGGACATGGGGACACATAGAGGGGGACATGGGACACATAGAGGGGGACATAGGGGGACATGGGGACCCATAGAGGGACATGGGGACACATAGGGACTCATAGAGGGACACGGGGGGACATAGAGGGACATGGGGGGACATGGGGGGACATGGGGACTCATAGAGGGACACAGGGGGACATAGAGGGACATGGGAACACGCAGGGGGACATAGAGGGGGCATGGGGACACGCAGGGGGACATGGGGGGCACATAATAGGACATGGGGACTTATAGAGGGGGACATGGGGGGACATGGGGACACATAAGACCCCATGGTGACACATGGGCGGGACATGGGGACACATAGAAGGACGTGGGGACACAAAGGGACACACATGGGGGGATATGGGGGACACATAGGGGGACATGGGGGCACATGGGGACTCATAAAGGGACATGGGGACACATAGAAGGACATGGGGACACAAAGGGGCACATGGGAGGACATGGGGACACACAGAGACCTCATGGGGACCCATAGAGGGATGCAGGGGGACATGGGGACACATAGGGACTCATAGAGGGACACGGGGGGACATGGGGACACATAAGACCCCATGGGGACTCATAAAGGGACATGGGGACACAAAGGGGGACATGGGAGGGCATGGGGACACACATAGGGGGACATGGAGACCCACAGAGACCTCATGGGGACCCATAGAGGGATGCAGGGGGACATGGGGACACATAGGGACTCATAGAGGGACAGAGGGGGGGACACAGGGGGACATGGGGACACACAAAGGGACTCATAGAGGGACATGGGGGGACATGGGGACACATAGACCCCATGGGGACTCATAGAGGAACATGGGGTAACATGGGGACACATAGAAGGACATGGGGACGCACACAGAGGGACATGGGGACACATAGGGACTCATAGAGGGACAGAGGGGGACACATGGGGGGACATGGGGACACACAAAGGGACTCATAGAGGGACATGGGGGGACATGGGGACACATAAGACCCCATGGGGACTCATAGAGGAACATGGGGGTAACATGGGGACACATAGAAGGACGTGGGGACGCACACAGAGGGACATGGGGACATATAGGGACTCATAGAGGGACACGGGGACACATAAGACCCCATGGGGACACATAGGGGGACATGCAAGGGCATGGGGACACACGGGGACATGGAGACACACAGAGACCTCATGGGGACACATAGAGGGACGCAGGGGGACATGGGGACACATGGGGGACCTGGAAGGACGTGGGGACGCATAGGGGGACATGGGGACGCATAGGGACTCATAGAGGGACACGGGGGACATGGGGACACATAAGACCCCGTGGGGACTCATAGGGACACACGGAGGGACCCATAGAAGCCCATAGGGACCCATAAGGGGACACAGATAAACGCTTAGGGACCCACAGAGAACCACAGAATCCATAGAGACCCACAGAGCCCCATAGGGACCCATCGAGTCCCTTAGGGACTCCATAGAAACTTATAGGGACCCATGAGTATCCATAGGGGCTCACTGAGACCCCATAGACACCCACAGAGACCCATAGAGACCCATAGGAACCCCATGGAGACACACAGAGTCCCTTAGGGACCCCATAGGGACCCATAGAGACCCCATGGGCACCCGCAGAGCCCCATAGAGACCCTTAGGGACCCATAGAGTCCCTTAGGGACTCTGTAGAAACTTATAGGGACCCATGGGGGCTCGTAGGGATGCACAGAGCCCCATAGGGACCCATAGAAACCCCATAGGGACTTTTAAAGGGTCAGAGCCCCCCCGAAAGCCCCCAGGTCCCCACCTGTCTGTTCATGCGGGCTCATTGAGACCCCATAGACACCCACAGAGCCCTATAGAGACCCGCAGAGTCCCATAGGGACCCAGAGAGCCCCATAGGGACCCATAGAGACCCCATAGAGCCCCATAGGGACCCATAGAGCCCCATAGGGGCCCTTAAAGGGCCAGAGCCCCCCTGAAGCCCCCAGGCCCCCACCTGTCTGTTCATGAAGACGTAGATGATGGGGTTGTAGATGGTGGCCGACTTGGCGAAGTAGGCGGGGGGGAAGGCGACCCATAGGGACCCACAGAGCCCCATAGGGACCCATAGAGACCCCATAGAGCCCCATAGGGACCCATAGAGACCCCATAGAGCCCCATAGGGACTCTTAAAGGGCCAGAGCCCCCCTGAAGCCCCCAGGCCCCCACCTGTCTGTTCATGAAGACGTAGATGATGGGGTTGTAGATGGTGGCCGACTGGGCCAAAGTGGGTGGGGGGAAGGTGACCCACAGAGCCCCATAGGAACCCATAGAGACCCCATAGGGACCCATAGAGACCCCATAGAGCCCCATAGGGACTCTTAAAGGGCCAGAAGCCCCCCCAGGCCCCCACCTGTCTGTTCATGAAGACGTAGATGATGGGGTTGTAGATGGTGGGCAAAGTGGGTGGGGGGAAGGCGACCCACAGAGCCCCATAGGGACCCCATAGGGACTCTTAAAGGGCCAGAGCCCCTCCAAAGCCCCCAGGCCCCCACCTGTCTGTTCATGAAGACGTAGATGATGGGGTTGTAGATGGTGGCCGACTTGGCGAAGTAGGCGGGGGGGAAGGCGACCCACAGAGCCCCATAGGGACCCATAGAGACCCCATAAGGACCCATAGAGACCCCATAGAGCCCCATAGGGACCCTTAAAGGGCAGAGCCCCCCTGAAGCCCCCAGGCCCCCACCTGTCTGTTCATGAAGACGTAGATGATGGGGTTGTAGATGGTGGCCGACTTGGCGAAGTAGGCGGGGGGAAGGCGACCCATAGGGACCCATAGAGACCCCATAGGGACCCATAGAGACCCCATAGAGCCCCATAGGGACCCATAGAGACCCCATAGAGCCCCATAGGGACTCTTAAAGGGCCAGAGCCGCCCCAGGTCCCCACCTGTCTGTTCATGTAGATGGTGGCCAACTGGCAAAGTGGGTGGGGGGAAGGCGACCCATAGGGACCCATAGAGACCCCATAGGGACTCTTAAAGGGCCAGAGCCCCCCTGAAGCCCCCAGGCCCCCACCTGTCTGTTCATGAAGACGTAGATGATGGGGTTGTAGATGGTGGGCAAAGTGGGTGGGGGGAAGGCGACCCATAGGGACCCATAGAGACCCCATAGGGACCCATAGAGACCCCATAGAGCCCCATAGGGACTCTTAAAGGGCCAGAGCCCCCCCAGGCCCCCACCTGTCTGTTCATGAAGACGTAGATGATGGGGTTGTAGATGGTGGCCGACTTGGCGAAGTAGGCGGGGGGAAGGCGACCCATAGGGACCCATAGAGACCCCATAGGGACCCATAGGGACCCATAGAGACCCCATAGAGCCCCATAGGGACTCTTAAAGGGCCAGAGCCCCCCCAGGCCCCCACCTGTCTGTTCATGAAGACGGAGATGATGGGGTTGTAGATGGTGGCTGACTTGGCGAAGTAGGCGGGGGGAAGGCGACCCACAGAGCCCCATAGGGACCCATAGAGACCCCATAAGGACCCTTAAAGGGCCAGAGCCCCTCCAAAGCCCCCAGGCCCCCACCTGTCTGTTCATGAAGACGTAGATGATGGGGTTGTAGATGGTGGCCGACTGGGCAAAGTGGGTGGGGGGAAGGTGACCCACAGAGCCCCATAGGAACCCATAGAGACCCCATAGGGACCCATAGAGACCCCGTAGAGCCCCATAGGGACTCTTAAAGGGCCAGAACCCCTCCAAAGCCCCCAGGCCCCCACCTGTCTGTTCATGAAGACGTAGATGATGGGGTTGTAGATGGTGGCCGACTTGGCGAAGTAGGCGGGGGGAAGGCGACCCATAGGGACCCATAGAGACCCCATAGGGACCCATAGAGACCCCATAGAGCCCCATAGGGACTCTTAAAGGGCCAGAGCCCCCCCAGGCCCCACCTGTCTGTTCATGAAGACGTAGATGATGGGGTTGAAGATGGTGGGCAAAGTGGGTGGGGGAAGGCGACCCATAGGGACCCACAGAGCCCCATAGGGACCCATAGAGACCCCATAGAGCCCCATGGGGACCCACAGAGCCCCATAGGGACCCATAGAGACCCCATGGGGACACACAGAGCCCCATAGAGACCCTTAGGGACCCACAGAGCCCCATCGAGTCCCTTAGGGACTCCGTAGAAACTTATAGGAATCCATGAGTACCCATGGGGGCTCATAGAGACCCCATAGAGGCCCCATAGGGACTCTTAAAGGCCAGAGCCCCCTGAAGCCCCCAGGCCCCCACCTGTCTGTTCATGAAGACGTAGATGATGGGGTTGTAGATGGTGGCCGACTTGGCGAAGTAGGCGGGCAGGGCGGCCGCCAGGGGGTGGGAAGGCGTAGCCGGGGTTGGCGGCGGCGAAGCAGGCGAAGAAGGTGTAGGGACCCCAGCAGAAGCAGTAGGCCACGATCAATCACCACCACCATGCGGGAAACCTCCTTCTCCGCCTTCTGCGTCGACTCCGACTCCTTCTGCTGGGCTGCCACCTGCGGGGGGCAAAGGGCGGGGGGCAGGGGTTAGGGGGGGGCAAGGTTAGGGGGGAAGGGGGGCAGGGGTTAGGGGGGTAATGGGGGTTAAGGGGTAAGGGGGTCAGAGGTTAGGGGTAAAGAGGGCAGGGGTAAAGGGGGCAGGGGAGCAGAGGTTAGGAGGTAAGGGGGGCAGGGGTTAGGGGGTCAGAGGTTAGGGGGTCAGAGGGGCAGGGGTTAGGGGGGTCAGAGGTTAGGGCGGCAGGGGTTAGGGGGTAAGGGGGTCAGAGGTTAGGGGGAAAGGGGGTGAGAGGTTAGGGGGAAAGGGGGTGAGAGGTTAGGGGGAAAGGGGGTAGGGGGCAGAGGTTAGGGGGGTAAAGGGGTCAGGAGGGTCAGGGGGTAGGGGGTGAAGGGGGTCGGAGGTTAGGGGGTAAAGGGGGTAAGGGGGGGCAGGGGTTAGGGGGTAGGGGGTGAAGGGGGTCGGAGGTTAGGGGGTAGAGGGGGCAGGGGTTAGGGGGTAAAGGGGTGGAAGGTTAGGGGGTAAGGGGTCAGAGGTTAGGGGGTAAAGGGGGTAAGGGGGGCAGGGGTAAAGGGGGTAGGGGGTCAGAGGTTAGGGGGTAAAGGGGGTCAGAGGTTAGGGGGTAGGGGGTCAGAGGTTAGGGGGTAAAGGGGGCAGGGGTCAGAGGTTAGGGGGTCAAAGGTAAGGGGTCAGAGGTTAGGGGGGTCGAAGGTTTGGGGGTAAAGGGGTCAGGGGTAAAGGGGGTAGGGGGTCAGAGGTTAGGAGGTAAGGGGGCAGGGGGGTAAAGGGGAATGGGGTGAGGGGTAAAGGGGTCAGAGGTTGGGGGTAGGGGTAAGGGGGTTAAGGGGTCAGAGGTTGGGGGAGGGGGTCAAGGGTCAGGGGGTGAGGGGTCAGAGGTTAAGGGGGGTGGGACGGGGGGGGCAGAGGGCAAGGGGGTCGGGGGTGGGGGGCAGGGGATATGGGGGAACTCTGTGGGATCCTATGGGGCTCAATGGGATTCTATAGGATTCTGTGGGGCTCAGTGGGATTCTATGGAATCCTATGGGATCCTGTTGAACTCAGTGGGATTCTATGGGGCACAATGGGATTCTATGGGGCTTATTGGGATCCTATGGGGCCAAGTTGGATTCCATGGGGGTTCAATGGGATTCTATGGGGCTCAATGGGACTCTATGGGGCTCAGTGGGATTCTATGGGGCCAAGTGGATTCCATGGAATTCTATGGGATTCTATGGGCTCAATGGGACTCAATGGGATTCTATGGGGCTCAATGGGATCCTACGGGGCTGAGTGGGTTCCTATGGGGCCAGGGTGGATTCCATGGAATTCAAAGGGATTCTATGGGGCTCAATGGGATTCTCTGGGATCCTGTTTGAACTCAGTGGGATTCTATGGGGCTCAATGGGATTCTATGGGATTCTATGGGATCCTGTGGAACTCAATGGGATTCTGTGGGTCTCAATGGGATTCTATGGGATCCTGTTGAACTCGATGGGATTCTATGGGGCACAATGGGACTCAATGGGATTCTATGGGGCTCAATGGGATCCTATGGGGCTCAGTGGGATCCCATGGGGCCAAGTTGGATTCCATGGGGCTCAATGGGATTCTATGGGATTTTCTGGGATCCTGTGGAACTCAATGGGATTCTGTGGGTCTCAATGGGATTCTATGGGGCTCAATGGGATTCTATGGGGTTCTGTTGAACTCAGTGGGATTCTATGGGGCTCAATGGGACTCAATGGAATTCTATGGGGCTCAATGGGATCCTATGGGGCTCAGTGGGATCCTAGGGGCCAAGTTGGATTCCATGGGGCTCAATGGGATTCTATGGGATTCTCTGGGATCCTGTTGTACTCGATGGGATTCTATGGGGTTCTGTTGAACTCAGTGGGATTCTATGGGGTTCAATGGGACTCAATGGGGCTCAATGGGATTCTATGGGGCCAAGTTGGATTCCATGGGGCTCAATGGGATCCTATGGGGCTCAGTGGGATCCTATGGGGCCAAGTTGGATTCTATGGGGCTCAATGGGATCCTATGGGGCTCAGTGGGATTCTATGGGGCCAAGTTGGATTCTATGGGGCTCAATGGGATCCAATGGGGCTCAATGGGATTCTATGGGGCCAAGTTGGATTCCACGGGGCTCAATGGGATCCTATGGGGCTCAATGGGATTCTATGGGGCCAAGTTGGGTTCCATGGGGCTCAATGGGATTCTATGGGCTCAGTGGGATTCTATGGGATCCTGTTGAACTCAGTGGGATTCTATGGGTCTGAATGGGATTCTATGGGATTCTCTGGGATCCTGTTGAACTCAATGAGATTCTATGGGGCTCAATGGGACTCTATGGGATTCTATGGGATTCTCTGGGATCCTGTGGAACTCAGTGGGATTCTATGGGTCTGAATGGGATTCTATGGGGCTCAATGGGACTCTATGGGATTCTCTGGGATCCTGTTGAACTCGATGGGATTCTATGGGGTTCTGTTGAACTCAGTGGGATTCTATGGGGCTCAATGGGACTCAATGGGATTCTATGGGATTCTCGGGGATCCTGTGGAACTCAGTGGGATTCTATGGGGCACAATGGGGCTCAATGGGATTCTATGGGATTTTCTGGGATCCTGTGGAACTCAGTGGGATTCTATGGGTCTGAATGGGATTCTATGGGGCTCAATGGGATTCTATGGGGCCAGGTTGGATTCCATGGGGCTCAATGGGATTCTATGGGATTCTTTGGGATCCTTTGGAACTCAGTGGTATTCTATGGTTCTGAATGGGATTCTATGGGGCTCAATGGGATTCTATGGGGCCAAGTTGGATTCCATGGGGCTCAATGGGATTCTATGGGATTTTCTGGGATCCTGTGGAACTCAGTGGGATTCTATGGGTCTGACTGTGATTCTATGGGGCTCAATGGAATCCTATGGGGCCAGGTTGGATTCCATGGGACTCAATGGGATCCTATGGGGCCAGGTTGGATTCCATGGGGCTCAATGGGATTCTATGGGATTCTTTGGGATCCTGTGGAACTCAGTGGGATTCTATGGTTCTGAATGGGATTCTATGGGGCTCAATGGGATTCTATGGGGCCAAGTTGGATTCCATGGGGCTCAATGGGATTCTATGGGATTTTCTGGGATCCTGTGGAACTCAGTGGGATTCTATGGGTCTGAATGGGATTCTATGGGGCTCAATGGGATTCTATGGGGCCAAGTTGGATTCCATGGGGCTCAATGGGATTCTATGGGATTTTCTGGGATCCTGTGGAACTCAGTGGGATTCTATGGGTCTGAATGGGATTCTATGGGGCTCAATGGGATTCTATGGGGCCAGGTTGGATTCCATGGGGCTCAATGGGATTCTATGGGATTTTCTGGGATCCTGTGGAACTCAGTGGGATTCTATGGGTCTGACTGTGATTCTATGGGGCTCAATGGGATTCTATGGGGCCAGGTTGGATTCCATGGGGCTCAATGGGATTCTATGGGATTCTTTGGGATCCTGTGGAACTCAGTGGGATTCTATGGGTCTGAATGGGATTCTATGGGGCTCAATGGGACTCTATGGGATTCTCTGGGATCCTGTTGAACTCGATGGGATTCTATGGGGTTCTGTTGAACTCAGTGGGATTCTATGGGGCTCAATGGGACTCAATGGGGCTCAATGGGATTCTATGGGGCCAGATTGGATTCCATGGGGTTCAATGGGATCCCATGGGCTCAGTGGGATCCTATGGGGCCAAGTTGAATTCCATGGAATTCAATGGGATTCTAGGGGATTCTATGGGATGCTGTTGAACTCAATGAGATTCTATGGGGCCCAGTGGGATTCTATGGGGCTCAATGGGACTCAATGGGATTCTATGCGATTCTCTGGGATCCTGTTGAACTCAAGGGGATTCTATGGGTCTCCATGGGATTCTATGGGATCCTGTCGAACTCAATGGGATCCTATGGATTTTCTGGGATCCTGTTGAACTCAATGGGATTCTATGGGATTCTATGGGGCTCAGTGGGATCCTATGGGGCCAAGTTGGATTCCATGGGACTCAATGGGATTCTATGGGATTCTCTGGGATCCTGTTGAACTCGATGGGATCCTATGGGGCTCAGTGGGATCCTATGGGGCCAAGTTGGATTCTATGGGGCTCAGTGGGATCCTGGGGGGCTCAATGGGATTCTATGGGATTCTATGGGATGCTGTTGAATTCAAGGGGATCCTATGGGGCTCAATGGGATCCCATGGGGCCAAGTTGGATTCCATGGGTCTGAATGGGATTCTATGGGGCTCAGTGGGATCCTATGGGGCCAAGTTGGGTTCCATGGGCTCAATGGGATTCTATGGGCTCAGTGGGATTCTATGGGATCCTGTTGAACTCAGTGGGATTTCTATGGGGCACAATGGGACTCAATGGGATTCTATGGGATTCTCTGGGATCCTGTTGAACTCAATGAGATTCTATGGGGCTCAATGGGACTCTATGGGATTCTATGGGATTCTATGGGATCCTGTGGAACTCAGTGGGATTCTATGGGTCTGAATGGGATTCTATGGGGCTCAATGGGATCCTGTTGAACTCGATGGGATTCTATGGGGTTCTGTTGAACTCAGTGGGATTCTATGGGGCTCAATGGGACTCAATGGGATTCTATGGGATTTTCTGGGATCCTGTGGAACTCAGTGGGATTCTATGGGTCTGAATGGGATTCTATGGGGCTCAATGGGATTCTATGGGATTCTTTGGGATCCTTTGGAACTCAGTGGGATTCTATGGGTCTGAATGGGATTCTATGGGGCTCAATGGGATCCTATGGGATTTTCTGGGATCCTTTGGAACTCAGTGGGATTCTATGGGTCTGACTGTGATTCTATGGGGCCCGGCGCGACGCTGTGGGGCGCAGCGGGTCGGACTCACGGCGCGGATGGCCAGCCAGACTTGCAGGTAGCAGAGGATGATGATGGCGAGGGGGAAGAAGCAGCAGGTGACCATCAGCACCACCATGTAGGATTGGACCCCCGGGTCCGAGCTGCCGCTGAACACGTCCGGCCCGCACGACGTCTTCAGGCCGTGGGGCCAATAGCTGGGGAGGGGGACAGGGGGATGTGGGGGGATATGGGGGTGTGGGGGGATATGGGGGGTGTGGGGGGATATGGGGGGATATGGGGCCAATAGCTGGGGAGGGGGACAGGGGGATTGGGGGGGTGTGGGGGGGATATGGGGGTGTGGGGGGGTTATGGGGGGATATGGGGGGGATATGGGGCCAATAGCTGGGGAGGGGGACAGGGGGATGTGGGGGATATGGGGGGATATGGGCCAATAGCTGGGGAGGGGGACAGGGGGATTGGGGGGGTGTGGGGGGATATGGGGGTGTGGGGGGTTATGGGGGGATATGGGGGGATATGGGGCCAATAGCTGGGGAGGGGGATGTGGGGGTGTGGGGGGATATGGGGGGATATGGGGGGTGTGGGGGGATATGGGGGTATGGGGGGCTATATGGGGCCAATAGCTGGGGAGGGGGACAGGGGATTGGGGGATGTGGGGGGATATGGAGGTGTGGGGGATATGGGGGGATATGGCGGTGTGGGGATATGGGGGGATATGGGAGTGTGGGGGATATGGGGGTATGGGGGGATACGGGGGGGATATGGGGCCAATAGCTGGGGAGGGGGACAGGGGGATGTGGGGGGTGTGGGGGGTATGGGGGTGTGGGGGATATGGGGGGATATGGGGCCAATAGCTGGGGACGGGGACAGGGGGGATGTGGGGGGTGTGGGGGTGTGGGAGGATGTGGGGGCTATGGGGGGCTTATGGGGCCAATAGCTGGGGTAATGGGGCTGTGGGGGGATATGGGGGTGTGGGGGGTATGGGGGGATATGGGGGTATGGGGGGATATGGGGGGATATGGGGCCAATAGCTGGGGAGGGGACAGGGGGATGTGGGGGGTGTGGGGGGTATGGGGGGATATGGGGGTATGGGGGGGATATGGGGGTGTGGGGTGTATGGGGGGATATGGGGCCAATAGCTGGGAGGGGACTGGGGGATGTGGGGGGTGTGGGGGGTATGGGGGGGTATGGGGGGATATGGGGCCAATAGCTGGGGAGGGGGACAGGGGGATGTGGGGGCTGTGGGGGGTATGGGGGGATATGGGGGGCTATGGGGGTGTGGGGGGATATGGGGGATATGGGGCCAATAGCTGGGGAGGGGGACAGGGGGATGTGGGGGGTGTGGGGGGTATGGGGGTGTGGGGGGATATGGGGGATATGGGGCCAATAGCTGGGGAGGGGACAGGGGGATTTGGGGGGTGTGGGGGGTATGGGGGGATATGGGGGGATATGGGGGGTGTGGGGGTGTGGGGGATATGGGGGGATATGGGGCCAATAGCTGGGGAGGGGACAGGGGGATTGGGGGGTGTGGGGGTGTGGGGGGGTATGGGGGGATATGGGGGGATATGGGGCCAATAGCTGGGGAGGGGGACAGGGGGATTGGGGGGTGTGGGGGGTGTGGGAGGATGTGGGGGCTATGGGGGGCTTATGGGGCCAATAGCTGGGTAATGGGGGCTGTGGGGGGATATGGGGATGTGGGGGGTGTGGGGGATATGGGGGGATATGGGGGGTGATGTGGGGGGATATGGGGGGTATGGGGGGATATGGGGCCAATAGCTGGGGAGGGGACAGGGGGATGTGCGGGGTGTGGGGGTGTGGGGGTGTGGGGGATATGGGGGTATGGGGGGGATATGGGGGGATATGGGGCCAATAGCTGGGGAGGGGGACAGGGGGATGTGGGGGCTGTGGGGTGTGGGGGGTGTGGGGGGATATGGGGGTGTGGGGGGATATGGGGCCAATAGCTGGGGAGGGGGACAGGGGGATGTGGGGTTGTGGGGGGGTATGGGGGGATATGGGGGGTGTGGGGGGATATGGGGGGATATGGGGGGATATGGGGCCAATAGCTGGGGAGGGGACAGGGGGATGTGGGGGGGGGCTATGGGGGGCTTATGGGGCCAATAGCTGGGGAATGGGACTGTGGGGGGATATGGGGGGATATGGGGGCTGTGGGGGGATATGGGGGATATGGGGGGATATGGGGCCAATAGCTGGGGGGAATGGGGGGCTGTGGGGGGGATATGTGGGGCTTATGGGGGGATATGGGGGCTGTGGGGGGCTATAGGGGGCTGTGGGGGTGTGGGGGGTATGGGGGATATGGGGAGATATGGGGAGCTATGGGGCCAATAGATGGGGAAAGGGGATAGGGGGGTGTGGGGGGTGTGGGGGGCTGTGGGGCCAATAGGTGGGAAATGGGGGCTGTGGGGGGATATGGGGCGATATGGGGGCTGTGGGGCCAATAGCTGGGGAAATGGGGGATATGGGGGGTTATGGGGGGATATGGGGGGCTGTGGGGCCAATAGCTGGGAAAGGGGCGCTTATGGGGCGCTGTGGGGGGCTATGAGGCATCTATGGGGCAGAGATGGCCCTATTGGGTGCTATAACACTGCGGGCCGCTGCGGGGCGCTATGGGGCAGCTATGGGGCTGTTATAGGGAACTTATGGGGCGGCTATGGGGGAGCTATGGGGTATCTATGGGGCAGCTGTGGGAAACCTATGGGGCAGCTATGGGGCATGTAAAGGGGACTGGACACTAGGGGGCGCTATGGAGCAGCTATGGGGCCCGTCATAGGAAATCTATGGGGCAGCTATGGGGCTGTTGTAGGGAAGCTATGGGATGGCTATGGGCAGCCATCTGACGGCTATGGGGCAGCTATAGGAAACCTATGGGGCAGCTATGGAGCAGCAATGGGGCTGTTATAGGAAACCTATGGGCCGGCTATGGGGCGGCTATGGGGCAGCCGTGCGGCTGTTATAGGGAACCTATGGGGCCGTTATGGGGCCGCTATGGGGCAGGTAAAGGGGACAGGACACTAGAGGGCGCTATGGAGCAGCAATGCGGCTGTTATAGGGAACCTATGGGGCAGCTATGGGGCAACTATGGGGCCACTATGGGGCGGCTATGGGGCAGCTATGGGGTATCTATGGGGCAGCTGTGGGGCAGGGGTAAGGGCAGATTAAGGACGGGCAAATGGCAGCTATGGGACACTAGGGGGCGCTATGGAGCAGCAATGCGGCTGTTATAGGAAACCTATGGGGCAGCCATGGGGCAGCTATGGGGCGGCTATGGGGCAGCTGTGGGGTATCTATGGGGCAGCTGTGGGGCAGAGAAAGGGCAGATTAAGGGCGGGCAAATTGCAGCTATGGGACACTAGGGGGCGCTATGGAGCAGCAATGCGGCTGTTATAGGGAACCTATGGGGCGGCTATGGGGCCGCTATGGGGCGGCTATGGGGCGGCTATGGGGCACGCACCGACTCCAGCCGAAGATGGGGGGCGCCGTCCAGGCACAGGCCCAAATCCAGGAGAAAAGGATCCCGGCCACCGCCAGCTTGCCGTCGAATTTGATGTTGCCGAAGGGTTTGCACACCACGAACCAGCGCTCCCACGAGATGATGGCCAGCGACCACAGCGCCGTGATGCCTGCGGGCGGCCGCCTGCGCTGCCCACGGATCCCAGCCCCACGGATCCCAGCCCCATAGATCGGCTCTGCCCCATAGATCCCAGCCCCACGGATCCCAGCCCACGGATCCCAGCCCCACGGATCCCAGCCCCATAGATCGGCTCTGCCCCACAGATCCCAGCCCCACACTGCGCTGCCCCATAGATCAGCGCTGCCCCACAGATCCCAGCCCCACACATCACTGCCCCACAGATCCCAGCCCCACAGATCCCCAGACTCATGAATCCCAGACCCACACATCACTGCCGCATGGATCCCAGCCCCACGGATCCCAGCCCCATAGACCGGCTCTGCCCCATAGATCTCCCAGCCCCCCACCCCATAACTGCCCCCCAGCCCCCCAACTCACCCGCAGGCGGACACGGTGTATCCCTCCACCACGCACATGGGGTGCCCCCACCCCATAACCCCCCACCCCATAACTCCCACACCCCATAAGTGACTCCCAGCCCCATAACTGCCCCCCAGCCCCACTCCCAGCCCCACAAGTGCCCCCCAGCCCCCCAACTCACCGCAGGCGGACACGGTGTAGCCCTCCACCACGCACATGGGGTGCCCCCCACCCCATAACCCCCCCACCCCATAACCCCCAGACCCCATAACTCCCAGACCCCATAAGTGACCCCCAGCCCCACTTCCTGCCCCAATAGCTGCCCCCCAGCCCCCCCAACTCACCGCAGGCGGACACGGTGTATCCCTCCACCACGCACATGGGGTGCCCCCCATCGCATAACCCCCACACCCCATAACTTCCACACCCCATAAGTGACCCCCAGCCCCACAAGTGCCCCCCACCCCATAACCCCCAGCCCCCCAACTCACCGCAGGCAGATACGGTGTACCCCTCCACCACGCACATGGGGTGCCCCACACCCCATAACCCCCACACCCCATAACTTCCACACCCCACAAGTGCCCCCCAGCCCCCACCCCATAACCCCCACCCCATAACCCCCACCCCATAACTCACCGCAGGCGGACACGGTGTACCCCTCCACCACGCACATGGGGTGCCCCACACCCCATAACTGCCCCCCAGCCCCACACCCCATAACTCCCACACCCCATAAGTGACCCCCAGCCCCACACCCATAACTGCCCCCCAGCCCCACACCCCATAAGTGACTCCCAGCCCCACACCCATAACTCCCACACCCCATAAGTGACTCCCAGCCCCCCACCCCATAACCCCCACACCCCATAAGTGACCCCCAGCCCCATAGCTGCCCCCCAGCCCCCAACTCACCGCAGGCGGACACGGTGTATCCCTCCACCACGCACATGGGGTGCCCCACACCCCATAACCCCCACATCCATAACTGCCCCCCAGCCCCACACCCCATAACTCCCACACCCCATAACTGCCCCCCAGCCCCTCTTCCTGCCCCATAACTCCCTTCCAGCCCCATTCCCAGTCCCTTAAGTGACTCTCAGCCCCCCACCCCATAACCCCACACCCCATAACTCCCACACCCCATAACTGCCCCCCAGCCCCACTCCCAGCCCCACAAGTGCCCCCCACCCCATAGCCCCCACCCCATAACTCACCGCAGGCGGACACGGTGTACCCCTCCACCACGCACATGGGGTGGCCGAGCACGAAGTAGCCGAAGATCTGGTTGATGACGCTGATGGTGGAGGCGATGACGGTTTCGCCCAGGTCGGCCACGGCCAAATTGACCAGGATCCAATTCAGGGGGTGCCGCAGCTTCTTGAACTTCCAGGTGGCCACCAGCACCAAACCGTTGGTGAACACCGACGCCACCACCACGAAAATCATCCACAGCGACGTCAGGTTGTAAACCCAGCGCGGCGCGATGTGGTAATTCGGGCCCTCAAAGGGTCCTGGGGGGCAAAACGGGGGGTTAGGGGGGGGTTAGGGGGGGGTTATGGGTCAGAATGGGGGGCTATGGGGGGATTGGGGCCCTCAAAGGGTCCTGGGGGGCAAAAAATGGGTTGGGGGGGTTATGGGGGGGGTTATGGGGTCAGAATGGGGGCCTATGGGGGGCTATGGGGTCAGAATGGGGGGTTATGGGGAATTTTGGGGGGTTATGGGGTCAGAATGGGGGGGTTATGGGTCAGAATGGGGGGCGATGTGGTAATTCAGGCCCTCAAAGGGACCTGGGGGGCAAAATGTGGGTTGGGGGGTCAGAATGGGGGGCTATGGGGTCAGAATGGGGGGCTATGGGGGGTTATGGGGTCAGAATGGGGGGGCGATGTGGTAATTCGGGCCCTCAAAGGGACCTGGGGGGCAAAATGGGGGGTTAGGGGGGGGTTGGGGGGGTTATGGGGTCAGAATGGGGGCTATGGGGTCAGAATGGGCATCAATAGGGTCAGAGTGGGGGGTTATGGGGTCAGAATGGGCGGCTATGGGGGGCTATGGGGTCAGAATGGCGAGTTATGGGGGGCTATGGGGTCAGAATGGGGGCCTATGGGGGGATTATTGGGGGTTATGGGGGGTTATGGGGTCAGAATGGGGGGTTATGGGGTCAGAATAGGGGGTCATGGGGGCTATGGGGTCAGAATGGGGGTTATGGGGGGATTGGGGCCCTCAAAGGGACCTGGGGGGCAAAATGTGGGGTTAGGGGGGGTTATGGGGTCAGAATGGGGGCTATGGGGTCAGAATAGGGGATTATGGGGCGCTATGGGGTCAGAATGGGGGTCAATGGGGTCAGAATGGGGGGTTATGGGGGGCTATGGGGTCAGAACGGGGTTCTGGGGCTGGAACAGGGGGTGCCAACACCCCCACCCATGGGTGCCAACACCCCCACCCGTGGGTGCCACGGCCACCAATGGGGACCCCACCCGTGGGTCCCTGCACCCCTGGGACCCCCACCCACGGGACCCCCACCCATGGGTCCCAGCACCCATGGGTGCCACCACCAGGACCATCAATGGCTCCCCCCACCCATGGGATCCCCAGCAATGGGCCCCCGCACCCATGGGTGCCACCACCAGCACCACCCATGGGTCCCAGCACCCATGGGTGCCACCAGCACCCCTATAGGGCTCCACCACCACCTGCTGACCCCACCCATGGCTCCCAGCGCCCATGGGTGCCACTACCGCGACCATCAATGGTTCCCCCCACCCACGAGACCCCCACCATGGGTCCCCGCACCCATGGGTGCCACCACCAGCACCACCCATGGGTCCCTGCACCCCTGGGACCCCCACTATGGGTCCCAGCACCCATGGGTGCCACCACCACCACCAGTGGTTCAGCCCACCTATGGGACCCCCACCCATGGGTCCCAGCACCCATGGGTGCCACCACCGCGACCATCAGTGGTTCCCCCCACCCACGAGACCCCCACCATGGGTCCCCGCACCCATGGGTGCCACCACCACGACCATCAGTGGTTCCCCCCACCCACGAGACCCCAGCAATGGGTCCCGCACCCATGGGTGCCACCACCATCACCACCGATGGGTCCCTCCACCTATGGGACCCCCACCCATGGGTGCCACAACCAGCAGCACCACCAGTGGGCATCACCTCAACCAGCTGACCCCACCCTTGGGTCCCAGCACCCATGGGTGCCACTACCACCACCCATGGGTGCCACAGCCACCTCCATGGGGCTCCACAACCACCAATGGACGACTCCACCCATGGGTCCCAGCACCCATGGGTGCCACCAGCACCACCACCAATGGCTCCCCCACCCTTGGGTGCCCCCACCCTTGGGTCCCAGCACCCATGGGTGCCAGAGCCACTTCCATGGGGCTCCACAACCACCAATGGACGACCCCACCCATGGGTCCCAGCACCCCTGGGTGCCACCACCACCACCACCAATGGGTCCCAGCACACATGGGACCCCCAAACCTTGGGTGCCACCACCACCACCGGCACCACCAATGGTTCCCCCACCCTTGGGTGCCCCCACCCATGGGACCCCCCACCCATGGGTGCCCCCCACCCTTGGGTGCCGTCGCTCACCGCGGGTGTTGTTGCTGTTGGTGTAGGTGAACACCAGCCCTGTGTCCCAGCACCCATGGGTGCCACCAGCACCACCACCAATGGCTCCCCCACACATGGGAGCCCCAACCCTTCTGTGGCCCCCACCCTTGGGTGCCCCCCACCCTTGGGTGCCCCCCACCCCTGGGTGCCCGCTGCTCACCGCGGGTGTTGTTGCTGTTGGTGTAGGTGAACACCAACCCTGTGTCTCAGCACCCCTGGGACCCCCACTCATGGGTCCCAGCACACATGGATCCCAGCACACATGGGACCCCCCACCCTTGGGTGCCCCCCACCCATGGGTGCCCGCTGCTCACCGCGGGTGTTGTTGCTGTTGGTGTAGGTGAACACCATCAATGCTTCCCCCCACCCCTGAGACCCCCACCCATGGGTCCCAGCACCACCACAATGGTTCCCCCACCCATGGGACCCCCCACCCATGGGGTGCCCCCCACCCATGGGTGCCCGCTGCTCACCGCGGGTGTTGTTGCTGTTGGTGTAGGTGAACACCATCAATGCTTCCCCCTACCTATGGGACCCCCACCGATGGGTCCCAGCACCCCTGGGACCCCGAACCCTTGGGTGCCCCCCACCCTTGGGTGCCCCCCACCCCTGGGTGCCGTCGCTCACCGCGGGTGTTGTTGCTGTTGGTGTAGGTGAACACCAACCCTGTGTCTCAGCACCCCTGGGACCCCCACTCATGGGTCCCAGCACCCATGGGTGCCACCACCAGCACCACCCATGGGTCCCTGCACCCCTGGGACCCCCACTATGGGTCCCAGCACCCATGGGTGCCACCACCACCACCACCACCACCAATGATTCCCCCGACCTGTGGGACCCCCACCGATGGGTCCCAGCACCAATGGTACCCCCAACCCTCGGGGTGTCCCCCACCCTTGGGTGCCCCCCACCCATGGGACCCCCCACCCCTGGGTGCCCGCTGCTCACCGCGGGTGTTGTTGCTGTTGGTGTAGGTGAACACCAACCCTGAGACCCCCACCCATGGGTCCCAGCACACATGGATCCCAGCACACATGGGACCCCCCACCCTTGGGTGCCCCCCACCCATGGGTGCCCCCCACCCCTGGGTGCCCGCTGCTCACCGCGGGTGTTGTTGCTGTTGGTGTAGGTGAACAGCACCCCTATGTCCCAGCACCCATGGCCACCCATGGGTCTCAGCACCCGTGGGTGCCCCCCACCCATGGGACCCCCCACGCATGGGTGCCCCGCACCCCTGGGTGCCGCTGCTCACCGCGGGTGTTGTTGCTGTTGGTGTAGGTGAACACCATCAATGCTTCCCCCTACCTATGGGACCCCCACCGATGGGTCCCAGCACCAATGGGACCCCCAACCCTCGGGTGCCCCCCACCCATGGGACCCCCCACCCATGGGTGCCCCCCACCCTTGGGTGCCCCGCTGCTCACCGCGGGTGTTGTTGCTGTTGGTGTAGGTGAACACCAACCCTGAGACCCCCACCCATGGGTCCCAGCACCACCACAATGGTTCCCCCACCCATGGGACCCCCCACCCATGGGTGCCCCCCACCCTTGGGTGCCCCCCACCCCTGGGTGCCGTCGCTCACCGCGGGTGTTGTTGCTGTTGGTGTAGGTGAACACCAACCCTGAGACCCCCACCCATGGGTCCCAGCACCACCACAATGGTTCCCCCACCCATGGGACCCCCCACCCATGGGTGCCCCCCACCCTTGGGTGCCCCCCACCCCTGGGTGCCGTCGCTCACCGCGGGTGTTGTTGCTGTTGGTGTAGGTGAACACCAACCCTGAGACCCCCACCAATGGTTCCCAGCACACATGGGAGCCCCAACCCTTCTGTGCCCCCCACCCTTGGGTGTCCCCCACCCATGGGTGCCCCCCACCCCTGGGTGCCCGCTGCTCACCGCGGGTGTTGTTGCTGTTGGTGTAGGTGAACACCATCAATGCTTCCCCCTACCTATGGGACCCCCACCGATGGGTCCCAGCACCCATGGGGACCCCGAACCCTTGGGTGCCCCCCACCCTTGGGTGCCCCCCACCCATGGGTGCCCCCCACCCTGGGTGCCCGCTGCTCACCGCGGGTGTTGTTGCTGTTGGTGTAGGTGAACACGCTGTCCCTGGTCGTGTCCTCATCTTCGTGCCGCCTCCGAGCGGCGAACGCCGCCTCCCACTCCTCCATCGCCTCCGACTCCGCACCCGCCGCCGCCGCCGCCGCCGCTCTTATCGCCCCCCCCGGATTAACGACCCCCGCCTCGCGCCGGCTTTAATTAACGGCCCTTCATTAAGGCCTGGGGGGGGGGGGGAGGGAAAAGGGGTGGGGAGGGGGAGGGGGGGGAGGAGGGGAAGGGGGGGGGGGAGGGGGTGCCCCATCTTACCTCTGGGTGGGGGGGGGGGGAGATAAGCCGGAGGGGCGGAATGTGGGGCAGGGGGGCAGCGAGGGGGGGGGGAGAGGGGGGAGGATCGATGGGGAGATGTGGGGAGGATATGGGGCGGATATGGGGCAGGTATGGGGTGGCTATGGGCGGATATGGGGCGGATATGGGACGGGTATGGGGAGCTATGGGGCAGGTAAGGGGATCTATGGGGCAGCTATGGGGCGGCTATGGGCAACTATAGGGCGGCTATGGGACAGCTATGGGGCGGCTATGGGGCAGCTATGGGCGGCTATGGGGCGGCTATGGGGCAGCTATGGAGTGGCTATGGGGCAGCTATGGGGATCTATGGGGCAGCTATGGAGTGGCTATGGGGCAGCTATGGGGATCTATGGGGCAGCTATGGGCAGCTATGGGGCGGCTATGGGGTGGCTATGGGGATCTATGGGGAAGCTATGGGATGGCTATGGGGCAGCTATGGGGCAGCTATAGGGTGGCTATGGGGCGGCTATGGGGGCATGGCTCTATGGGGATCTATGGGGCAGCTATGGGGCAGCTATGGGGCAGCTATGGGGCGGCTACGGGGATCTATGGGGCAGCTATGGAGCGGCTATGGGACCGGTATGGGGTGGCTATGGGGCGGCTATGGGGGCACGACTCTATGGGGATCTATGGGGAAGCTATGGGGCAGATATGGGGCAGCTATGGGGCAGCTATGGGACCAGTATGGGGCGGCTATGGGGCAGCTATGGGGATCTATGGGGCGGCTATGGGGTGGCTATAGGGGCACGACTCTATGGGGATCTATGGGGCAGCTATGGGGCAGCTATGGGGCAGCTATGGGGCGGCTATGGGGTGGCTATGGGGCAGCTAGGGGGGACGGCACTATGGGGATCTATGGGGAAGCTATGGGGCGGCTATGGGGCAGCTTTGGGACAGCGATGGGGCAGCTATGGGGTGGCTATGGGGCGGCTACGGGGATCTATGGGGCAGCTATGGGGCGGCTATGGGGTGGCTATGGGGCAGCTAGGGGGGACGGCACTATGGGGATCTATGGGGAAGCTATGGGGCGGCTATGGGGCATCTATGGGGCAGCTATGGGGCAGCTATGGGGGTCATGGCCCTATATGGACATCTATAGGGCAGATGGGGGTCACGACCATATGGGGCAGCTATGGGGCAGCTGTGGGGCAGCTGTGGGGATCATGGCCCTATGGAGCAGCTATGGGGGTCTCAGCCCTATGGCGATGGCCCTATGGGGTGAGATGTAGGTCACAGCCCTATGGGGGCATCTATGGGGCAGCAATGGGGCAGGTGGGGGTCACGGCCCTATGGGGCAGCCATGAGGGTCACAGCTCTATGGGGACATCTATGGGGCAGCTATGGGGCAGCTATGGGGCAGCTATGGGGATCACGGCCCTATGGGGGCAGCTTTGGGGCAGCTATGGGGTGGCAGCCCTATGGAGCAGCTATGGGGCTGCTATGGGGCAGCTATGGAGCAGCTATGGGGCAGCTATGGGGGTCACGGCCCTATAGGAAAATCTATGGGACAGCTATGGGGGTCATACCCCTATAGGGACTTCTATGGGGCAGATGAGGATCACGGCCCTATAGGGACATCTATGGGGCAGCTATGCAGATCATGGCCCTGTGGGGCAGCTATGGGGCAGCTCTGGGGGTCCCAGCCCTATAGGGACATCTATGGGGCAGCTATGGGGCAGCTATGGGGTCACGGCCCTATGGGGCAGCTATGGGCAGCTCTGGGGGTCACGGCCCTATGGGGCAGCTATGGGGCAGCTATGCAGATCACGGCCCTATAGGGAAATCTATGGGGCAGCTATGCAGATCATGGCCCTGTGGGGCAGCTATGGGGCAGCTATGGGGGTCACGGCCCTATGGGGACATCTATGGGGCAGCTATGGGGTGGCAGCCCTATGGGGCAGCTATGGGGCAGCTATGGGGATCACGGCCCTATGGGGACGACCCTATGGGTCTAGATGGTGTTCATGGCCCTATAGGGACATCTATGGGGCAGGTGGGGGTCACGGCCCTATAGGGACATCTATGGGGCAGCTATGGGGGTCACGGCCCTTTGGGGGCAGCTATGGGGCAGCTATGGGGTGGCAGCCCTATGGGGCAGCTATGGGGCAGCTATGGGGCAGCTCTGGGGGTCCCAGCCCTATAGGGACATCTATGGGGCAGCTGTGGGGCAGCTATGCAGATCACGGCCCTATGGGACATCTATGGGGCAGATGGGGGTCACGGCCCTATGGGGCAGCTATAGGCGTCATGGCCCTATGGGGCAGCTGTGGGGCAGATGGGAGTCACAGCCCTATGGGGCAGCTATGGGGCAGCTATGGGGCAGCTATAGGGCAGCTATGGGGGTCACAGCCCTATAGGAACATCTATGGGGCAGCTATGGGGCAGCTATGGGTATCACGGCCCTATAGGGACATCTATGGGGCAGCTGTGGGGGTCACGGCCCTATGGGGAAATCTATGGGGCAGCTATGGGACAGCTATGGGGGTCCCAGCCCTATAGGGACATCTATGGGGCAGATGGGGGTCACAGCCCTATGGGGCAGCTATGGGGCAGCTATGGGGCAACTATGCAGATCACGGCCCTATAGGGACATCTATGGGGCGGCTATGGGGGTAATGGCCCTATATGGACTTCTATGGGGCAGATGGGGGTCACGGCCCTATGGGGCAGCTATGGGGCAGCTATAGGGCAGCTATGGGGTTCATGGCCCTATAGGGAAATTTATGGGGCAGCTATGGGGGTCACGGCCCTATAGGGACATCTATGGGGCAGATGGGGGTCACAGCCCTATGGGGCAGCTATGGGGCAGCTCTGGGGCAGCTCTGGGGGTCCCAGCCCTATAGGGACTTCTATGGGGCAGCTATGGGGCAGCTATGGGGTCACGGCGCTATAGGGACATCTATGGGGCAGCTATGGGGGTCACAGCCCTATGGGGCAGCTATAGGGGTCACGGCCCTATAGGGACATCTATGGGGCAGATGGGGATCACGGCCCTATAGGGACATCTATGGGGCAGCTATGCAGATCACAACCTATGGGGCAGCTATGGGGCAGCTATGGGGGTCACGCCCCTATAGGGACATCTATGGGGCAGATGAGGATCACGGCCCTATAGGGACATCTATGGGGCAGATGAGGATCACGGCCCTATAGGGACATCTATGGGACAGCTATGCAGATCATGGCCCTGTGGGGCAGCTATGGGGCAGCTATGGGGTGGCAGCCCTATGGGGCAGCTATGGGGCAGCTCTGGGGGTCCCAGCCCTATAGGGACATCTATGGGGCAGCTGTGGGGCAGCTATGCAGATCACGGCCCTATAGGGACATCTATGGGGCAGCTCTGGGGGTCACAGCCCTATGGGGCAGCTATAGGGGTCACGGCCCTATAGGGACATCTATGGGGCAGATGGGGATCACGGCCCTATAGGGACATCTATGGGGCAGCTATGCAGATCACAACCTATGGGGCAGCTATGGGGCAGCTATGGGGGTCAAAGTCCTATAGGGAAATCTATGGGGCAGCTCTGGGGGTCACAGCCCTATAGGGACATCTATGGGGCAGATGGGGGTCACGGCCCTATGGGACATCTATGGGGCAGATGGGGGTCACGGCCCTATGGGGCAGCTATGGGGCAGCTATGGGGCAGCTATGCAGATCACGGCCCTATAGGGACATCTATGGGGCAGCTATGGGGGTAATGGCCCTATAGCGAAATCTGTGGGGCAGCTGTGGGGATCACGCCCCTGTATGGACATCTATAGGGCAGATGGAGATCACGGCCCTATAGGGACATCTATGGGGCAGCTATGCATATCATGGCCCTGTGGGGCAGCTATGGGGCAGCTCTGGGGGTCACAGCCCTATGGGGCAGCTATGGGGCAGCTATGGGGCAGCTATGCAGATCACGGCCCTATAGGGACATCTATGGGGCAGCTCTGGGGGTCATGGCCCTATGGGGCAGCTATGGGGCAGCTATGCAGATCATGGCCCTATAGGGACATCTATGGGGCAGATGGGGGTCACAGCCCTATGGGGCAGCTATGGGGCAGCTATGGGGCAGCTCTGGAGGTCCCAGCCCTATAGGGACATCTATGGGGCAGATGGGGGTCACGGCCCTATAGGGACATCTATGGGGCAGCTATGCAGATCATGGCCCTGTGGGGCAGCTATGGGGCAGCTATGGGGGTCACAGCCCTATGGGGCAGCTATGGAGCAGCTATGGGGCAGCTATGCAGATCACGGCCCTATAGGGACATCTATGGGGCAGATGGGGGTCACGGCCCTATGGGGCAGCTATGGGGTGGCTATGGGGCAGCTATGGGGGTCACGGCCCTATATGGACATCTATGGGGCAGATGGGGGTCACAGCCCTATGGGGCAGCTATGGGGCAGTTATGGGGCAGCTATGCAGATCACGGCCCTATAGGGAAATCTATAGGGCAGCTATGCAGATCACAACCCTGTGGGGCAGCTATGGGGCAGCTATGGGGCAGCTATGGGGCAGATGGGGGTCATGGCCCTATGGGGCAGCTATGGGGCAGCTATGGGGCAGCTATGGGGGTCCCAGCCCTATAGGGACATCTATGGGGCAGTTATGGGGGTCACAGCCCTATGGGGCAGCTATGGGGCAGTTATGGGGCAGCTATGCAGATCACGGCCCTATAGGGACATCTATGGGGCAGATGAGGATCACGGCCCTATAGGGACATCTATGGGGCAGCTATGCATATCATGGCCCTGTGGGGCAGCTATGGGGCAGCTATGGGGGTCACGGCCCTATGGGGCAGCTATGGGGCAGCTATGGGGCAGCTATGGGGCAGCTATGGGGGTCACGGCCCTATGGGGCAGCTATGGGGCAGCTATGGGGCAGCTATGGGGCAGCTCTGGGGGTCCCAGCCCTATAGGGACATCTATGGGGCGGCTATGGGGCATCTATGGGGCAGATGGGGGTCACGGCCCTATGGGGCGCCCCACATCCCCCCATCCCGCTCCCCCCCCCGCCCCACATCCCGCATTGACGCTGATGGGCCCCGACACTTATGGGTCGCGGTTACGTCACCCCATGGGGGGCCAAGTAGGGCGCCCCCCGGAGCCCCCATTAAAAATAGCCCAAAGCCCTCATTAGCAATTAGGGGGGATTAGCAATTAGGGGCCCCACGGCGGGGCCGCCCCATAGAGTCCATGGGGAGCTGCCCCCTAATCCTCCCCCCTTCCCCCCCACCCCATAATCCCGGATTTTCGGGGTCGCTCCGGGGGAGCCGCGATTGGGGGCAGCGGATCCTAAGCTGCCAAGGGGAAAAGGGGAGACGGAGCTTGGGGGGCGGATGTGGGGCGGGCGTGGGGCGGATGTGGGGGGCGATGTGGGGCGGATGTGGGGGGCGATGTGGGGCGGATGTGGGGCGGATGTGGGGCCGGGACCCCAAAGTGGTCGTCCCATAATGGAGGCAGATAAGTGCTATGGGGCGGAGGTGGTTGTGGGGCGACTGTGGGGTGATGTGGGGTGATGTGGGGCGCTATGGGGCGCTATGGGGTGATGTGGGGTGATATGGGGCGATGTGGGGCGCTATGGGGTGATGTGGGGTGATGTGGGGCGGATGTGGGGCAGATGTGGGGCCGGGACCCCAAAGTGTTCATCCCATAATGGAGGGAGGTAAGTGCTATGGGGCAGAGGTGGTTGTGGGGTGACATGGGGTGATGTGGGGTGATATGGGGTGATGTGGGGTGATGTGGGGTGATGTGGGGCGGATGTGGGGCGGATGTGGGGGGCGATGTGGGGCCGGGACCCCAAAGTGGTCGTCCTGCAATGGAGGCAGATCAGTGCTGTGGGGCGGAGGTGGTTGTGGGGTGCTATGGGGTGATGTGGGGCGCTATGGGGTGGATGTGGGGCACTATGGGGTGATGTGGGGTGATGTGGGGCGGATGTGGGGCCGGGACCCCAAAGTGGTCGTCCTACAATGGAGGCAGATCAGTGCTATGGGGCGGAGGTGGTTGTGGGGTGGCTGTGGGGCAACGTAGGGTGCTATGGGGTGATGTGGGGTGATATGGGGCGATGTGGGGCGCTATGGGGTGATGTGGGGTGCTATGGGGTGGATGTGGGGCGGGTGTGGGGCCGGGACCCCAAAGTGGTCGTCCTGCAATGGAGGCAGATCAGTGCTGTGGGGCGGAGGTGGTTGTGGGGCGGAGGTGGTTGTGGGGCGGCTGTGGGGTGATGTGGGGTGCTATGGGGTGCTGTGGGGTGATATGGGGTGATGTGGGGCGCTATGGGGTGGGTGGGGGGTGATGTGGGGCCGAGACCCCAAAGTGGTCGTCCTACAATGGAGGCAGATCAGTGCTATGGGGCGGAGGTGGTTGTGGGGCGACGTGGGGTGATGTGGGGCGCTATGGGGTGGATGTGGGGCGCTATGGGGCGATGTGGGGTGCTATGGGGTGGATGTGGGGTGATGTGGGGCGGATGTGGGGCCGGGACCCCAAAGTGGTCGTCCCATAATGGAGGGAGGTAAGTGCTATGGGGCGGAGGTGGTTGTGGGGCGATGTGGGGTGATGTGGGGTGATGTGGGGCGCTATGGGGTGCTATGGGGCGATGTGGGGTGATATGGGGCGATGTGGGGCGCTATGGGGTGATGTGGGGCGGATGTGGGGCGGGTGGGGGGCGATGTGGGGCCGGGACCCCAAAGTGTTCATCCCATAATGGAGGGAGGTAAGTGCTATGGGGCGGAGGTGGTTGTGGGGCGACGTGGGGTGATGTGGGGTGATGTGGGGCAATGTGGGGCACTATGGGGCGCTATGGGGCGCTATGGGGTGCTATGGGGTGATGTGGGGCGATGTGGGGCAGGTGGGGGGCGATGTGGGGCCGGGACCCCAAAGTGGTCGTCCTGCAATGGAGGCAGATCAGTGCTGTGGGGCGGAGGTGGTTGTGGGGCGGAGGTGGTTGTGGGGTGCTATGGGGTGATGTGGGGTGATGTGGGGCGGGTGTGGGGCCGGGACCCCAAAGTGATCATCCCATAATGGAGGCAGGTAAGTGCTATGGGGCGGAGGTGGTTGTGGGGCGGAGGTGGTTGTGGGGCGGCTGTGGGGTGATGTGGGGCAACGTGGGGTGATGTGGGGCAATGTGGGGCGCTATGGGGTGCTATGGGGCGCTATGGGGTGATGTGGGGTGATATGGGGTGATGTGGGGCGATGTGGGGTGATGTGGGGCGGGTGGGGGGCGATGTGGGGCCGGGACCCCAAAGTGGTCGTCCTACAATGGAGGCAGGTAAGTGCTGTGGGGCGGAGGTGGTTGTGGGGCGGAGGTGGTTGTGGGGTGGCTGTGGGGTGATGTGGGGCGCTGTGGGGTGGATGTGGGGCGCTATGGGGCGATGTGGGGTGCTATGGGGTGATGTGGGGTGGGTGGGGGGCGATGTGGGGCCGGGACCCCAAAGTGGTCGTCCTACAATGGAGGCAGATCAGTGCTGTGGGGCGGAGGTGGTTGTGGGGTGACGTGGGGTGATGTGGGGCGCTATGGGGTGGATGTGGGGCGCTATGGGGCGATGTGGGGTGATGTGGGGTGGATGTGGGGTGGATGTGGGGGGCGATGTGGGGCCGGGACCCCAAAGTGTTCGTCCCATAATGGAGGCAGATCAGTGCTATGGGGCGGAGGTGGTTGTGGGGCGGAGGTGGTTGTGGGGCGGCTGTGGGGTGATGTGGGGCGCTGTGGGGTGGATGTGGGGCGCTATGGGGCGATGTGGGGTGCTATGGGGTGATGTGGGGTGGGTGGGGGGCGATGTGGGGCCGGGACCCCAAAGTGGTCGTCCTACAATGGAGGCAGATAAGTGCTGTGGGGCGGAGGTGGTTGTGGGGTGACGTGGGGTGATGTGGGGCGCTATGGGGTGGATGTGGGGCGCTATGGGGCGATGTGGGGTGATGTGGGGTGGATGTGGGGTGGATGTGGGGGGCGATGTGGGGCCGGGACCCCAAAGTGTTCGTCCCATAATGGAGGCAGATCAGTGCTATGGGGCGGAGGTGGTTGTGGGGCGGAGGTGGTTGTGGGGTGGCTGTGGGGCGATGTGGGGTGCTATGGGGTGATATGGAGTGATGTGGGGTGCTATGGGGCGGATGTGGGGGGCGATGTGGGGCCAGGACCCCAAAGTGGTCGTCCCATAATGGAGGCAGGTCAGTGCTATGGGGCGGATGTGGTTGTGGGGCGATGTGGGGTGATGTGGGGCGATGTGGGGTGCTATGGGGTGCTATGGGGCGATGTGGGGTGATATGGGGCGATGTGGGGCGCTATGGGGTGATGTGGGGCGGATGTGGGGCGGGTGGGGGGCGATGTGGGGCCGGGACCCCAAAGTGTTCATCCCATAATGGAGGGAGGTAAGTGCTATGGGGCGGATGTGGTTGTGGGGTGACATGGGGTGATGTGGGGTGATATGGGGTGATGTGGGGTGATGTGGGGCGATGTGGGGCGATGTGGGGTGATGTAGGGCGATGTGGGGCCGGGACCCCAAAGTGGTCGTTCTGCAATGGAGGCAGATCAGTGCTATGGGGCAGAGGTGGTTGTGGGGTGGCTGTGGGGCGATGTGGGGTGATATGGGGCGATGTGGGGCGCTATGGGGTGATGTGGGGCGGGCGTGGGGCGGATGTGGGGGGTGATGTGGGGCCGGGACCCCAAAGTGGTCGTCCTGCAATGGAGGCAGATAAGTGCTGTGGGGCGGAGGTGGTTGTGGGGCAGAGGTGGTTATGGGGCGGCTGTGGGGTGATGTGGGGTGCTATGGGGTGCTGTGGGGTGATATGGGGTGATGTGGGGTGATATGGGTGGATGTGGGGTGGATGTGGGGTGGATGTGGGGCCAGGACCCCAAAGTGGTCGTCCCATAATGGAGGCAGATCAGTGCTATGGGGCGGAGGTGGTTGTGGGGCGGAGGTGGTTGTGGGGCGGCTGTGGGGCGATGTGGGGCGCTATGGGGTGTTGTTGGGTGCTATGGGGTGATGTGGGGCACTATGGGGTGATGTGGGGTGGATGTGGGGCGGGTGTGGGGCTGGGACCCCAAAGTGATCATCCCATAATGGAGGCAGGTAAGTGCTATGGGGCGGACGTGCTTGTGGGGCGGAGGTGGTTGTGGGGCGGCTGTGGGGCAACGTAGGGTGCTATGGGGTGATGTGGGGCAGATGTGGGGCCGGGACCCCAAAGTGGTCGTCCTACAATGGAGGCAGATCAGTGCTATGGGGCGGAGGTGGTTGTGGGGCGACGTGGGGTGATGTGGGGCGCTATGGGGTGGATGTGGGGCGCTATGGGGCGATGTGGGGTGCTATGGGGTGGATGTGGGGTGATGTGGGGCGGATGTGGGGCCCGGACCCCAAAGTGGTCGTCCCATAATGGAGGCAGATAAGTGCTGTGGGGCGGAGGTGGTTGTGGGGCGATGTGGGGCGCTATGGGGTGCTATGGGGCGATGTGGGGTGATATGGGACGATGTGGGGTGATATGGGGTGATGTGGGGTGGATGTGGGGCGGATGTGGGGTGGATGTGGGGCGGATGTGGGGCCGGGACCCCAAAGTGGTCGTCCTGCAATGGAGGCAGATAAGTGCTGTGGGGCGGAGGTGCTTGTGGGGTGGCTGTGGGGCGATGTGGGGCGATGTGGGGCGATGTGGGGCGATGTGGGGTGATGTGGGGTGCTATGGGGCGATGTGGGGTGATGTGGGGCGGATGTGGGGCAGATGTGGGGCCGGGACCCCAAAGTGTTCATCCCATAATGGAGGGAGGTAAGTGCTATGGGGCGGATGTGGTTGTGGGGCGATGTGGGGTGATGTGGGGCGCTATGGGGTGCTATGGGGCGATGTGGGGTGATATGGGGCGATGTGGGGCGCTATGGGGTGATGTGGGGCGGATGTGGGGCGGGTGGGGGGCGATGTGGGGCCGGGACCCCAAAGTGTTCATCCCATAATGGAGGGAGGTAAGTGCTATGGGGCGGAGGTGGTTGTGGGGTGACATGGGGTGATGTGGGGTGATATGGGGTGATGTGGGGTGATGTGGGGCGATGTGGGGTGGATGTGGGGCGGATGTGGGGCGGATGTGGGGCCGGGACCCCAAAGTGGTCGTCCTGCAATGGAGGCAGATCAGTGCTGTGGGGCGGAGGTGGTTGTGGGGCGGCTGTGGGGCGCTATGGGGTGCTATGGGGCACTATGGGGTGATGTGGGGCGGATGTGGGGCTGGGACCCCAAAGTGGTCGTCCTACAATGGAGGCAGATCAGTGCTGTGGGGTGGAGGTGGTTGTGGGGTGGCTGTGGGGCAACATAGGGTGCTATGGGGCGATGTGGGGTGCTAAGGGGTGATGTGGGGCGATGTGGGGTGGATGTGGGGTGGGTGGGGGGCAATGTGGGGCCGGGACCCCAAAGTGGTCGTCCTGCAATGGAGGCAGATAAGTGCTGTGGGGCGGAGGTGGTTGTGGGGTGGCTGTGGGGTGATGTGGGGCGGATGTGGGGCCGGGACCCCAAAGTGGTCGTCCTGCAATGGAGGCAGATAAGTGCTATGGGGCGGAGGTGGTTGTGGGGCGGTTGTGGGGCAGCTGTGGGGCGCTATGGGGTGATGTGGGGTGATGTGGGGTGCTATGGGGCAGACGTGGGGCAGCTGTGGGGCAGCCATGGGGCAGCTATGGGGAAGCTATAGGGCAGCTATGGGGCAGCCATGGGGCAGCTATGGGGCAGCCATGGGGTATCTGTGGGGTTTCTATGGAGCAGCTATGGGGTATCTATGGGGCAGCTATGGGGCAGCTATGGGGAAGCTATGGGGAAGCTATGGGGCAGCTATGGGGTGTCTATGGGGTATCTATGGGGCAGCTATGGGGCAGCCATGGGGCAGCTATGGGGCAGCCATGGGGCAGCTATGGGGCAGCTATGGGGCAGCTGTGGGGCAGCTATAGGGTATCTATAGGGCAGCTATGGGGCAGCTATGGGGCAGCCGTGGGGCAGCTATGGGGCAGCCATGGGGTATCTATGGGGTTTCTATGGAGCAGCTGTGGGGTATCTATGGGGCAGCTATGGGGCAGCTATGGGGCAGCTATGGGGCAGCCATGGGGCAGCTATAGGGTATCTATAGGGCAGCTATGGGGCAGCTATGGGGCAGCTATGGGGCAGCCGTGGGGCCGCCGTGGGGCAGCGCCGTGGGGCCGTGCGACGGGAATTCCGCCCGTTCTGAACTTTGGAGCTCAGAGTTCACTACCGGCAGAACTCGGCCGCGCGGCTCCTTCACGTGGGGCGGCGGCGGCCCCATGGATCTGTGGGGCAGAGGGGGGGAGGGGGGCAGATGGGGGGCAGATGTGGGGCGGGTGGAGGGTGGATGTGGGGCAGATAAGGGGCAGATGTGGGGCAGATATGGGGTGGATGTGGGGTGGATGTGGGGCAGATGTGGGGTGGATGTGGGGCAGAAAAGTGTCAGATGTGGGGCAGTTATGGGGTGGATGTGGGGTGGATGTGGGGCAGATATGGGGTGGGTGTGGGGCAGATGTGGGGCAGATAAGGGTTAGATATGGGGCAGATATGGGGTGGATGTGGGGCGGTTGTGGGGCAGATGTGGGGTGGATATGGGTTAGATGTGGGTCAGATGTGGGGCAGAAAAGTGTCAGATGTGGGGCAGATGTGGGGCAGTTATGGGGTGGATGTGGGGCAGATGTGGGGCAGATGTGGGGTAGATATGGGGCAGTTATGGGGTGGATGCGGGGCAGATATGGGGTGGATGTGGGGCAGATAAGGGTCAGATGTGGGGCAGATAAGGGGTGGATGTGGGGCAGATGTGGGGCAGATGTAGGGCAGATGTAGGGCAGATATGGGGTGGATGTGGGGTGGATGTGGGGCAGATAAGGGTCAGATGTGGGTCAGATATGGGGTGGATGTGGGGCAGATGTGGGGCAGAAAAGTGTCAGATGTGGGGTGGATGTGGGGCGGATGTGGGGCAGATAAGGGGCAGATGTGGGTCAGATATGGGGTGGATATGGGCCAGATGTGGGGTGGATGTGGGGCGGATATGGGTCAGATGTGGGGCACTTATGGGGCAGATGTGGGGCAGATGTGGGGCAGCCCCATAGCGGCGGGGCTTTGGGGCCAAGAATCACACAGACTTCAAAGCTGCATCTCCAGACTTTAATGCACCGCTCCGCTGTGGGGCAGAGCTGTGGGGCGGGGCTCTATGGGGCAGCTATGGGGCAGCTATAGGGCAGCTATGGGGCAGCTATGGGGCAGCCGTGGGGCAGCTGTGGGGCGGCTATGGGGCAGCTATGGGGCAGAGCTCCACAGTGTGGAGCTGTATGGGATGGAGCTGTATAGGATGGAGCTGGTTGGGATGGAGCTCTATGGGACGGCTATGGGGCGGCTATGGGGCAGCTATGGGGCGGCTATGGGGCAGCTATGGGGCAGCTATGGGGCAGCTATAGGGCAGCTATGGGGCAGCTATGGGGCAGAGCTCCACAGTGTGGAGCTCTATGGGATGGAGCTGTATAGGATGGAGCTGGTTGGGATGGAGCTCTATGGGGCGGCTATGGGGCGGCTATGGGGCAGCTATGGGGCAGCTATGGGGCAGCCCCACAGGGCTACGCGGGGGCGACGTGGCTGGAGGAGACGGAGGACACCTGGGTGTCCATGGGGCACTTATGGGGCAGTTGTGGGGCGGTTATGGGGCACTTATGGGGCACTTATGGGGCGGTTATGGGACTGGGACCTGTGGGTCACTTGTGGGGCACTTATGGGGTGGTATGGGGTGGTTATGGGGCTGTTATGGGACTGGGACCTGCAGGTCACTTATGGGGCACTTATGGGGCGGTTATGGGGCACTTATGGGGCAGATGTGGGGCAGCCCCATAGCGGTGGGGCTTTGGGGCCAAGAATCACACAGACTTCAAAGCTGCATCTCCAGACTTTAATGCACCGCTCCGCTGTGGGGCAGAGCTGTGGGGCGGGGCTCTATGGGGCAGCTATGGGGCAGCTATAGGGCAGCTATGGGGCAGCTATGGGGCAGAGCTCCACAGTGTGGAGCTGTATGGGATGGATGCTCTACGGGTGCAGCTATGGGGCAGCTATAAGGCAGCTATAGGGCAGCTATGGGGCGGCTATGGGGCGGCTATGGGGCAGCTATGGGGCAGCTATGGGGCAGCCCCACAGGGCTACGCGGGGGCGACGTGGCTGGAGGAGACGGAGGACACCTGGGTGTCCATGGGGCACTTATGGGGCGGTTATGGGGCAGTTGTGGGGCACTTATGGGGCACTTATGGGGCGGTTATGGGACTGGGACCTGTGGGTCACTTGTGGGGCACTTATGGGGTGGTATGGGGTGGTTATGGGGCTGTTATGGGACTGGGACCTGCAGGTCACTTATGGGGCGGTTATGGGGCACTTATGGGGCGGTTATGGGGCAGATGTGGGGCACTTATGGGGCAGATGTGGGGCAGCCCCATAGCGGCGGGGCTTTGGGGCCAAGAATCACACAGACTTCAAAGCTGCATCTCCAGGCTTTAATGCACCGCTCCGCTGTGGGGCAGAGCTGTGGGGCGGGGCTCTATGGGGCGGGGTTCTATGGGGCAGGACTCTATAGGGCAGCTATGGGGCAGCTATGGGGCAGCTATGGGGCAGCTATGGGGCAGCTGTGGGGCAGCTGTGGGGCAGCTATGGGGCAGAGCTCCACAGTGTGGAGCTCTATGGGATGGAGCTGTATAGGATGGAGCTGGTTGGGATGGAGCTCTATGGGGCGGCTATGGGGCGGCTATGGGGCGGCTATGGGGCGGCTATGGGGCAGCTATGGGGCAGCCCCACAGGGCTACGCGGGGGCGACGTGGCTGGAGGAGACGGAGGACACCTGGGTGTCCATGGGGCACTTATGGGGCAGTTGTGGGGCGGTTATGGGGCACTTATGGGGCACTTATGGGGCGGTTATGGGACTGGGACCTGTGGGTCACTTGTGGGGCACTTATGGGGTGGTATGGGGTGGTTATGGGGCGGTTATGGGACTGGGACCCGCGGGTCACTTATGGGGCACTTATGGGGCGGTTATGGGGCACTTATGGGGCGGTTATGGGGCACTTATGGGGCAGATGTGGGGCAGCCCCATAGCGGCGGGGCTTTGGGGCCAAGAATCACACAGACTTCAAAGCTGCATCTCCAGACTTTAATGCACCGCTCCGCTGTGGGGCAGAGCTGTGGGGCGGGGCTCTATGGGGCAGGGCTCTATGGGGCGGGGTTCTATGGGGCAGGACTCTATAGGGCAGCTATGGGGCAGCTGTGGGGCAGCTATGGGGCAGAGCTCCACAGTGTGGAGCTGTATGGGATGGAGCTGTATAGGATGGAGCTGGTTGGGATGGAGCTCTATGGGGCGGCTATAGGGCGGCTATGGGGCAGCTATGGGGCAGCTATGGGGCAGCTATGGGGCAGCCCCACAGGGCTACGCAGGGGCGACGTGGCTGGAGGAGACGGAGGACACCTGGGTGTCCATGGGGCACTTATGGGGTGGTTATGGGGCACTTATGGGGCAGTTGTGGGGCACTTATGGGGCACTTATGGGGCGGTTATGGGACTGGGACCTGTGGGTCACTTGTGGGGCACTTATGGGGTGGTATGGGGTGGTTATAGGGCTGTTATGGGACTGGGACCTGCAGGTCACTTATGGGGCACTTATGGGGCGGTTATGGGGCAGTTATGGGGCACTTATGGGGCAGATGTGGGGCAGCCCCATAGCGGTGGGGCTTTGGGGCCAAGAATCACACAGACTTCAAAGCTGCATCTCCAGACTTTAATGCACCGCTCTGCTGTGGGGCAGAGCTGTGGGGCAGGGCTCTATGGGGCAGCTATGGGGCAGCTATGGGGCAGCTATGGGGCAGAGCTCCACAGTGTGGAGCTCTATGGGATGGAGCTGTATAGGATGGAGCTGGTTGGGATGGAGCTCTATGGGGCAGCTATGGGGCGGCTATGGGGCAGCTATAGGGCAGCTATAGGGCAGCTATGGGGCAGCTATGGGGCAGCTATGGGGCAGCTATAGGGCAGCTATGGGGCAGCTATGGGGCAGCTATAGGGCAGCTATAGGGCAGCTATGGGGCAGCTATGGGGCAGCTATGGGGCAGCTATAGGGCAGCTATGGGGCAGCTATGGGGCAGAGCTCCACAGTGTGGAGCTGTATGGGATGGAGCTGTATAGGATGGAGCTGGTTGGGATGGAGCTCTATGGGACGGCTATGGGGCGGCTATGGGGCAGCTATGGGGCAGCTATGGAGCGGCTATGGGGCAGCTATGGGGCAGCTATGGGGCGGCTATGGGGCAGCTATGGGGCAGCCCCACAGGGCTACGCGGGGGCGACGTGGCTGGAGGAGATGGAGGACACCTGGGTGTCCATGGGGCACTTATGGGGTGGTTATGGGGCACTTATGGGGCAGTTGTGGGGCACTTATGGGGCGGTTATGGGGCGGTTATGGGGCACTTATGGGGCGGTTATGGGACTGGGACCTGTGGGTCACTTGTGGGGCACTTATGGGGTGGTATGGGGTGGTTATGGGGCTGTTGTGGAACTGGGACCTGCAGGTTACTTATGGGGCGGTTATGGGGCAGTTATGGGGCACTTATGGGGCAGATGTGGGGCAGCCCCATAGCGGCGGGGCTTTGGGGCCAAGAATCACACAGACTTCAAAGCTGCATCTCCAGGCTTTAATGCACCGCTCCGCTGTGGGGCAGAGCTGTGGGGCGGGGCTCTATGGGGCAGCTATGGGGCAGCTATAGGGCAGCTATGGGGCAGCTATGGGGCAGCTATGGGGCAGAGGTCCACAGTGTGGAGCTCTATGGGATGGATGCTCTACGGGTGCAACTATGGGGCAGCTATAAGGCAGCTATAGGGCAGCTATGGGGTGGCTATGGGGCGGCTATGGGGCGGCTATGGGGCAGCTATGGGGCAGCCCCACAGGGCTACGCGGGGGCGACGTGGCTGGAGGAGACGGAGGACACCTGGGTGGCCTGGGAGGAACCCGAAACGTCTTCGTCGTCACCAAAGGGGCTGCGGCCGCAGAACAGCAGCTTCAGCATGCAGGAGCGGAACTGCGGGGGGGGGGAGACGTTGGGACCCATAGATGGGAGCTATGGGGCAGACCCATAGATTGGGACCCATAGATGGGAGCTATGGGGCAGACCCATAGATTGGGACCCATAGATGGGAGCTATGGGGCCAGACCCATAGATCAGACCCACAGAACTGCAGCATGCAGGAGCGGAACTGCGGGGGGGGGGCAGACATTGGGACCCATAGATGGGAGCTATGGGGCAGACCCATAGATTGGGACCCATAGATTGGGACCCATAGAATCAGACCCACGGAACTGCAGCTTCAGCATGCAGGAGCGGAACTGCGGGGGGGGGGGGAGACGTTGGGACCCATAGATGGGAGCTATGGGGCAGACCCATAGATGGGACCCATAGATTGAGACCCATAGAATCAGACCCACGGAACTGCAGCATGCAGGAGCGGAGCTGCGGGGGGGGGGGGAGACGTTGGGACCCATAGATGGGAGCTATGGGGCCAGACCCATAGATTGGGACCTATAGGGCCTGACCCATAAGTGGGACCCATAGCATCAGACCCACAGAACTGCAGCTTCAGCATGCAGGAGCGGAGCTGCGGGGGGGGGGGGAGACGTTGGGACCCATAGATGGGAGCTATGGGGCCAGACCCATAGAATCAGACCCATAGATGGGAGCTATGGGGCAGACCCATAGATTGGGACCCATAGATGGGAGCTATGGGGCAGACCCATAGATTGGGACCCATAGATTGGGACCCATAGATCAGACCCACAGAACTGCAGCATGCAGGAGCAGAACTGCGGGGGGGGGGGGAGACGTTGGGACCCATAGATGGGAGCTATGGGGCAGACCCATAGATGGGACCCATAGATTGAGACCCATAGAATCAGACCCACGGAACTGCAGCATGCAGGAGCGGAGCTGCGGGGGGGGGGGGGAGACGTTGGGACCCATAGATTGGACCCATAGATGGGAGCTATGGGGCCAGACCCATAGATGGGACCTATAGGGCCTGACCCATAAGTGGGACCCATAGCATCAGACCCACAGAACAGCAGCTTCAGCATGCAGGAGCGGAGCTGCGGGGGGGGGGGGAGACGTTGGGACCCATAGATGGGAGCTATGGGGCCAGACCCATAGAATCAGACCCATAGATGGGAGCTATGGGGCAGACCCATAGATTGGGACCCATAGATGGGAGCTATGGGGCCAGACCCATAAGTGGAACCCGTAGAATCAGACCCACAGAACTGCAGCTTCAGCATGCAGGAGCGGAACTGCGGGGGGGGGGGGGGGGAGACGTTGGGACCCATAGATCGGACCCATAGATGGGAGCTGTGGGGCCAGACCCATAGATTGGGACCTATAGGGCCAGACCCATAGATTGGAACCCATAGATTGGGACCCATACATCAGACCCACAGAACAGCAGCTTCAGCATGCAGGAGCGGAACTGCGGGGGGGGGGGCAGACGTTGGGACCCATAGATGGGAGCTATGGGGCCAGACCCATAGAATCAGACCCATAGATGGGAGCTATGGGGCAGACCCATAGATTGGGACCCATAGATGGGAGCTATGGGGCCAGACCCATAAGTGGAACCCGTAGAATCAGACCCACAGAACAGCAGCTTCAGCATGCAGGAGTGGAACTGCGGGGGGGGGGGAGACGTTGGGACCCATAGATGGGAGCTATGGGGCAGACCCATAGATTGGGACCCATAGATTGGGACCCATAGATTGGGACCCATAGATGGGAGCTATGGGGCAGACCCATAGATTGGGACCCATAGATGGGACCCATAGAATCAGACCCACAGAACTGCAGCATGCAGGAGTGGAGCTGCAGGGGGGGGGGGAGACATTGGGACCCATAGATTGAGACCCATAGATGGGAGCTGTGGGGCCAGACCCATAGATGGGACCCATAGGTGGGAGCTGTGGGGCCAGACCCATAGATTGGGACCTATAGGGCCAGACCCATAGATTGGGACCCATAGAATCGGACCCATAGAATCAGACCCATAGATCAGACCCATAGATGGGAGCTATGGGGCCAGACCCATAGAATCAGACCCTTAGATTGGGACCCATAGATTGGGACCCATAGCATCAGACACATAAATGGGACCCATAGAATCAGACCCATAGATGGGACCCATAGATTGAGACCCATAGATGGGACCCATAGAATCAGACCCATGGAATCAGACCCTTAGGATCAGACCCATAGATGGGAGCTGTGGGGCCAGACCCATAGATTGGGACCCATAGATTGGGATTCATAGATGGGACCCATAGAATCAGACCCACGGAACTGCAGCATGCAGGAGCAGAACTGCGGGGGGGCGGGGGGGCAGATATTGGGACCCATAGATCGGACCCATAGATAGGAGCTATGGGGCCAGACCCATAGATGGGAGCTATAGGGCCAGACCCATAGATTGGGACCCATAGATTGGGACCCATAGATCAGACCCACGGAACTGCAGCTTCAGCATGCAGGAGCAGAACTGCGGGGGAGGGGGGGGGGGAGACGTTGGGACCCATAGATGGGAGCTATGGGGCAGACCCATAGATTGGGACCCATAGATTGGGACCCATAGATTGGGACCCATAGATGGGAGCTACGGGGCAGACCCATAGATTGGGACCCATAGATGGGACCCATAGATTGAGACCCATAGAATGGACCTATAGAATCAGACCCATGGAATCAGACCCATAGGATCAGGCCCATAGATGAGACCCATAGATGGGAGCTATGGGGCAGACCCATAGATTGGGACCCATAGATTGGGACCTATAGGGCCAGACCCATAAGTGGAACCCGTAGAATCAGACCCACAGAACTGCAGCTTCAGCATGCAGGAGCGGAACTGCGGGGGGGGGCAGATGTTGGGACCCATAGATGGGAGCTATGGGGCAGACCCATAGATTGGGACCCATAGATGGGAGCTATGGGGCAGACCCATAGATTGGGACCCATAGATGGGAGCTATGGGGCAGACCCATAGATTGGGACCCATAGATGGGAGCTATGGGGCCAGACCCATAAGTGGAACCCGTAGAATCAGACCCACAGAACAGCAGCTTCAGCATGCAGGAGCGGAACTGTGGGGGGGGGGGCAGACGTTGGGACCCATAGATGGGAGCTATGGGGCAGACCCATAGATTGGGACCCATAGATGGGAGCTATGGGGCAGACCCACAGATTGGGACCCATAGATTGGGATTCATAGGTGGGACCCATAGCATCAGACCCACAGAACTGCAGCATGCAGGAGCGGAACTGCGGGGGGGGGGCAGATGTTGGGACCCATAGATGGGAGCTATGGGGCAGACCCATAGATTGGGACCCATAGATTGGGACCCATAGATTGGGATTCATAGATGGGACCCATAGAATCAGACCCCACGGAACTGCAGCATGCAGGAGCGGAACTGCGGGGGGGGGGGAGACGTTGGGACCCATAGATCGGACCCATAGATGGGAGCTGTGGGGCCAGACCCATAGATGGGACCCATAGATTGGGACCCATGGATTGGAACCCATAGAATCAGACCCATAGAATCAGACCCATAGATTGGGACCCATAGCATCAGACCCATAAATGGGACCCATAGAATCAGACCCATAGATGGGAGCTGTGGGGCCAGACCCATAGATTGGGACCCATAGATTGGGATCCCTCGGTGGGACCCATAGAATCAGACCCACAGAACAGCAGCTTCAGCATGCAGGAGCGGAACTGCGGGGGGGGGGGAGACGTTGGGACCCATAGATGGGAGCTATGGGGCAGACCCATAGATTGGGACCCATAGATTGGGACCCATAGATTGGGACCCATAGATGGGAGCTATGGGGCAGACCCATAGATTGGGACCCATAGATGGGAGCTATGGGGCCAGACCCATAGATTGGGACCCATAGATGGGAGCTATGGGGCAGACCCATAGATTGGGACCCATAGATGGGAGCTATGGGGCAGACCCATAGATGGGACCCATAGAATCAGACCCATAGATTGGGACCCATAGATGGGAGCTATGGGGCAGACCCATAGATTGGGACCCATAGATGGGAGCTATGGGGCCAGACCCATAGATTGGGACCCATAGATGGGACCCATAGATTGAGACCCATAGAATGGACCTATAGAATCAGACCCATGGAATCAGACCCATAGGATCAGGCCCATAGATGAGACCCATAGATGGGAGCTATGGGGCCAGACCCATAGATTGGGACCCATAGATTGGGACCCATAGCATCAGACCCACAGAATCAGACCCACAGAACAGCAGCTTCAGCATGCAGGAGTGGAACTGCGGGGGGGGGGCAGATGTTGGGACCCATAGATGGGAGCTATGGGGCAGACCCATAGATTGGGACCCATAGATTGGGACCCATAGATGCCATAGATGGGAGCTATGGGGCAGACCCATAGATTGAGACCCATAGATTGGGACCCATAGAATCAGACCCACGGAACTGCAGCATGCAGGAGCGGAACTGCGGGGGGGGGGAGACATTGGGACCCATAGATCGGACCCATAGATGGGAGCTGTGGGGCCAGACCCATAGATGGGACCTATAGGGCCAGACCCATAGAATCAGACCCATAGATGGGAGCTATGGGGCAGACCCATAGATTGGGACCCATAGATTGGGACCCATAGCATCAGACCCATAGATTGAGACCCATAGATTGGGATCCCATAGACGGGACCTATAGAATCAGACCCATAGAATGGACCCTTAGGATCAGACCCATAGAATCAGACCCATAGATGGGAGCTATGGGGCAGACCCATAGATTGGGACCCATAGATGGGAGCTATGGGGCAGACCCATAGATTGGGACCCATAGATTGGGACCCATAGATTTGGATCCCACAGTGGGACCCATAGAATCAGACCCACAGAACTGCAGCATGCAGGAGCGGAACTGCGGGGGGGGGAGACGTTGGGACCCATAGATGGGAGCTATGGGGCAGACCCATAGATTGGGACCCATAGATTGGGACCCATAGATGGGAGCTATGGGGCAGACCCATAGATTGGGACCCATAGATGGGAGCTATGGGGCCAGACCCATAGATTGGGACCCATAGATGGGACCCATAGATTGAGACCCATAGAATGGACCTATAGAATCAGACCCATGGAATCAGACCCATAGGATCAGGCCCATAGATGAGACCCATAGATGGGAGCTATGGGGCCAGACCCATAAGTGGAACCCGTAGAATCAGACCCACAGAACAGCAGCTTCAGCATGCAGGAGCGGAACTGCGGGGGGGGGGGGAGGAGATGTTGGGACCCATAGATGGGAGCTATGGGGCAGACCCATAGATGGAACCCATAGATTGGAACCCATAGAATCAGACCCATAGATTGGGACCCATAGATTGAGACCCATAGATAGGACCCATAGAATCAGACCCATGGAATCAGACCCTTAGGATCAGACCCATAGATGGGAGCTGTGGGGCCAGACCCATAGATGGGACCCATAGATCGGACCCATAGATGGGAGCTGTGGGGCCAGACCCATAGATTGGGACCTATAGGGCCAGACCCATAAGTGGGACCCATAGATTGGGACCCATAGATTGGGATCCCTCAGTGGGACCCATAGAATCAGACCCACAGAACTGCAGCATGCAGGAGCGGAACTGCGGGGGGGGGGGAGACGTTGGGACCCATAGATGGGAGCTATGGGGCAGACCCATAGATTGGGACCCATAGATGGGACCCATAGATTGAGACCCATAGAATGGACCTATAGAATCAGACCCATGGAATCAGACCCATAGGATCAGGCCCATAGATGAGACCCATAGATGGGAGCTATGGGGCAGACCCATAGATTGGGACCCATAGATGGGAGCTATGGGGCAGACCCATAGATTGGGACCCATAGATTGGGACCCATAGCATCAGACACATAAATGGGACCCATAGAATCAGACCCATAGATGGGACCCATAGGTGGGAGCTATGGGGCCAGACCCATAGATTGGGACCCATAGATCGGACCCATAGATGGGAGCTGTGGGGCCAGACCCATAGATGGGACCCATAGATTGGGACCCATAGATCAGACCCATAGCATCAGACCCATAGCATCAGACCCACAGAACTGCAGCATGCAGGAGCAGAACTGCGGGGGGGGGGGGAGACGTTGGGACCCATAGATGGGAGCTATGGGGCAGACCCATAGATCAGACCCATAGATGGGAGCTATGGGGCAGACCCATAGATTGGGACCCATAGAATCAGACCCACGGAACTGCAGCATGCAGGAGTGGAGCTGCGGGGGGGGGGGGAGACGTTGGGACCCATAGATTGGACCCATAGATGGGAGCTGTGGGGCCAGACCCATAGATGGGACCCATAGGTGGGAGCTGTGGGGCCAGACCCATAGATTGGGACCTATAGGGCCAGACCCATAGATTGGGACCCATAGAATCGGACCCATAGAATCAGACCCATAGATCAGACCCATAGATGGGAGCTATGGGGCCAGACCCATAGAATCAGACCCTTAGATTGGGACCCATAGATTGGGACCCATAGCATCAGACCCATAAATGGGACCCATAGAATCAGACCCATAGATGGGACGCATAGATTGAGATCCATAGATGGGACCCATAGATTGAGATCCATAGATGGGACCCATAGAATCAGACCCATGGAATCAGACCCTTAGGATCAGACCCATAGATGGGAGCTATGGGGCCAGACCCATAGATTGGGACCCATAGATCGGACCCATAGATGGGAGCTGTGGGGCCAGACCCATAGATTGGGACCTATAGGGCCAGACCCATAGATTGGGACCCATAGATTGGGATCCCTCGGTGGGACCCATAGATCAGACCCACAGAACAGCAGCTTCAGCATGCAGGAGCGGAACTGCGGGGGGGGGGGGAGACGTTGGGACCCATAGATGGGAGCTATGGGGCAGACCCATAGATGGAACCCATAGATTGGAACCCATAGAATCAGACCCATAGATTGGGACCCATAGATCAGACCCACAGAACAGCAGCTTCAGCATGCAGGAGCGGAACTGCGGGGGGGGGGGGAGACGTTGGGACCCATAGATGGGAGCTATGGGGCAGACCCATAGATTGGGACCCATAGATTGGGACCCATAGATTGGGATTCATAGATGGGACCCATAGAATCAGACCCACGGAACTGCAGCATGCAGGAGCGGAACTGCGGGGGGGGGGAGACGTTGGGACCCATAGATCGGACCCATAGATGGGAGCTGTGGGGCCAGACCCATAGATTGGGACCCATAGATGGGAGCTATGGGGCAGACCCATAGATCGGGGACCCATAGATTGGGACCCATAGATTGGGATCCCTCAGTGGGACCCATAGCATCAGACCCACAGAACTGCAGCATGCAGGAGCGGAGCTGCGGGGGGGGGGGGAGACGTTGGGACCCATAGATTGGACCCATAGAATCAGACCCATAGATGGGACCCATAGATGGGAGCTATAGGGCCAGACCCATAGATTGGGACCCATAGATGGGACCTATAGGGCCAGACCCATAGATTGGGACCCATAGATTGGGATTCATAGATGGGACCCATAGAATCAGACCCACAGAACAGCAGCTTCAGCATGCAGGAGCGGAGCTGCGGGGGGGGGGGAGACGTTGGGGACCCATAGATGGGAGCTATGGGGCAGACCCATAGATTGGGACCCATAGATGGGAGCTATGGGGCAGACCCATAGATGGGACCCATAGATTGGGATTCATAGGTGGGACCCATAGCATCAGACCCATAGATGGGACCCATAGATTGAGACCCATAGATAGGACCCATAGAATCAGACCCATGGAATCAGACCCTTAGGATCAGACCCATAGATGGGAGCTGTGGGGCCAGACCCATAGATTGGGACCCATAGATTGGGATTCATAGATGGGACCCATAGAATCAGACCCACGGAACTGCAGCATGCAGGAGCAGAACTGCGGGAGGGCGGGGGGGCAGATATTGGGACCCATAGATCGGACCCATAGATGGGAGCTATGGGGCCAGACCCATAGATGGGAGCTATAGGGCCAGACCCATAGATTGGGACCCATAGAATCAGACCCATAGATTGGGATCCTTCAGTGGGACCCATAGCATCAGACCCACAGAACTGCAGCTTCAGCATGCAGGAGCGGAACTGCGGGGGGGGGGGAGACGTTGGGACCCATAGATGGGAGCTATGGGGCAGACCCATAGATTGGGACCCATAGATGGGAGCTGTGGGGCCAGACCCATAGATTGGGACCCATAGATTGAGACCCATAGATGGGACCCATAGAATCAGACCCATGGAATCAGACCCTTAGGATCAGACCCATAGATGGGAGCTATGGGGCAGACCCATAGATTGGGACCCATAGATGGGAGCTATGGGGCAGACCCATAGATCGGGACCCATAGATTGGGATTCATAGGTGGGACAAATAGAATCAGACCCACAGAACTGCAGCATGCAGGAGCGGAACTGCGGGAGGGGGGGAGACGTTGGGACCCATAGATCAGACCCATAGAATCAGACCCATAGATGGGACCCATAGATGGGAGCTATAGGGCCAGACCCATAGATTGGGACCCATAGATCGGACCCATAGATGGGAGCTGTGGGGCCAGACCCATAGATTGGGACCTATAGGGCCAGACCCATAAGTGGGACCCATAGATTGGGACCCACAGAACTGCAGCATGCAGGAGCGGAACTGCGGGGGGGGAGACGTTGGGACCCATAGATGGGAGCTGTGGGGCCAGACCCATAGATGGGACCTATAGGGCCAGACCCATAGATTGGGACCCATAGCATCAGACCCACAGAACTGCAGCATGCAGGAGCGGAACTGCAGAGGGGGGGGCAGACGTTGGGACCCATAGAGCCCTGTGCCCCATAGGACCCATAGATTCTGTGCCCCATAGATCTCTGTGCCCCACAGGACCCATAGAATCCCTGTGCCCCACAGGACCCATAGATTCTGTGCCCCATAGAACTCTCTGCCGTGCCCCATAGGACCCACAGATTCTGTGCCCCATAGATCTCTGTGCCCCACAGGACCCATAGAGCTCCGTGCCCCATAGAAGCCCAGTGCCCCATAGGGTTCTGTGCCCCACAGGACCCATAGATTCTGTGCCCCATAGAACTCTCTGCCGTGCCCCATAGGACCCACAGATTCTGTGCCCCATAGAAGCCCTGTGCCCCACAGGACCCATAGATTCTGTGCCCCATAGAGCTCTGTGCCATGCCCCATTGGACCCATAGGGCTCCGTGCCCCACAGAATCCCTGTGCCCCATAGGACCCATAGGGCTCTGTGCCCCACAGGACCCATAGATTCTGTGCCCCATAGGACCCATAGGGCTCCGTGCCCCACAGAATCCCTGTGCCCCATAGGACCCATAGGGCTCTGTGCCCCACAGGACCCATAGATTCTGTGCCCCATCGGACCCATAGGGCTCCGTGCCCCACAGAATCCCTGTGCCCCACAGAACGCCGCGACCCACATCCTCACTGTAAGCAACGGCTCCTCCGCCCCTACCGGCGGCACCGGGAATCTCACCCACCCCCCCCCACTGCCCCACATCGCCCCACTGCCCCCCCATCCCCCCCCCCCGCCCCACATCTCCCCCCACTGCCCCCCAACCCACCTGAAGACGTAGATGTGGGGTTGGACCCCCCTGCCCCCCATCCCCCCCCTTCCTCCCCCCACTGCCCCCCATCCCCCCACCCTTCCATCACCCCACATCCCCCCGTCGCCCCACATCCCCCCATCACCCTACTGCCCCCCATCCCCCCCCATCTCCCCACATCTCCCCACATCCCCCCGCTGCTCCCCATCACCCCCAGCCCCACATTGCCCCCCATCACCCCCCATCCCCCATCACCCCCCATCACCCCCCACCCCTCCATCACCCCCCATCGCCCCCCACCACCCCCACCCCCTCCATCCCCCCATCCCCCCCATCACCCCCCATCATCCCCCATCCTCCCATCACCCCCCATCTCCCCATCACCCCCCATAACCCCCATATCCTCCCATATCCCCCACCCCCCCATTGCCCCCCATCACCCCCCATCACCCCCCATCACCCCCCCATCATCCCCCCATCACCCCCATCCCCCCCATCTCCTCATCACCCCCGTCACCCCATCACCCCACATTGCCCCCCCATCTCCCCATCACCCCCCATCTCCCCATCCCCCTCCATCCCCCCATCACCCCCCCCAACCCTTCCCCCCCCCATGTGCCCCCCACCCACCTGCTTGTTCATGCAGACGTAGATGATGGGGTTGTGTCCCCCTGCCCCACATCCCCCCACTGCCCCCCATCACCCCCCACCCCTCCACCACCCCCATCTCCCCATCACCCCCCACCCCTCCATCACCCCCCACTGCCCCCCACCACCCCCCACCCCCTCCACCCCCCATCACCCCATCCCCCTCCATCCCCCCATCCCCCCCCATAACCCCCATATCCTCCCATATCCCCCCACCCCCCCCATTGCCCCCCATCCCCCCATCACCCCCCATCTCCCCATCCCCCCTCCATCCCCCCATCACCCCCCATCATCCCCCCATCCTCCCATATTCCCCCATCACCCATCTCCCCCCATCTCCCCATCACCCCCCATCTCCCCATCACCCCCCATAACCCCCATATCCTCCCATATCCCCCCACCCCCCCCATCGCCCCCCATCACCCCCCATCACCCCCCCATCATCCCCCCATCTCCTCATCACCCCCGTCACCCCCATCACCCCACATTGCCCCCCATCGCCCCCCACCACCCCCCACCCCCTCCATCCCCCCATCACCCCCCATCATCCCCCATCCTCCCATCGCCCCCCATCTCCCCATCACCCCCCATCCATCCCCCCATCACCCCCCCATCATCCCATTGCCCCCCATCTCCCCATCACCCCCCTCCACCCCCACCCCCCCCCCCCCCGTGTGCCCCCACCCACCTGCTTGTTCATGAAGACGTAGATGATGGGGTTGTGTCCCCCTGCCCCACATCCCCCCACTGCCCCCCATCACCCCCCACCCCTCCATCACCCCATCCCCCTCCATCCCCCCACCACCCCCATCTCCTCCAATCCTCCCATATCCCCCCATCCCCCCACCACCCGCCATCACTCCCATCTCCCCCCATATCCCCCATCCCCCCACTGCCCCCATCTCCCCATCCCCCCCTCCATCCCCCCATCACCCCCCCATCACCCCATTGCTCCCCATTCCCCCATCACCCCATCCCCCTCCATCCCCCCACCACCCCCATCTCCTCCAATCCTCCCATATCCCCCCATCCCCCCACCACCCGCCATCACCCCCATCTCCCCCCATATCCCCCATCCCCCCACTGCCCCCCATCTCCCCATCCCCCTCCATCCCCCCATCACCCCCCCATCACCCCATTGCTCCCCATTCCCCCATCACCCCATCCCCCTCCATCCCCCCACCACCCCCATCTCCTCCAATCCTCCATATCCCCCCATCCCCCCCACCACCCGCCATCACCCCCCATCTCCCCCCATATCCCCCATCCCCCCACTGCCCCCCATCTCCCCATCCCCCTCCATCCCCCCATCACCCCCCCATCACCCCATTGCTCCCCATTCCCCCCATCACCCCATCCCCCTCCATCCCCCCACCACCCCCCATCTCCTCCAATCCTCCCATATCCCCCCATCCCCCCACCACCCGCCATCACCCCCATCTCCCCCCATATCCCCCATCCCCCCACTGCCCCCCATCTCCCCATCCCCCTCCATCCCCCCATCACCCCCCCATCACCCCATTGCTCCCCATTCCCCCATCACCCCATCTCCCTCCATCCCCCCATCACCCCCCATCCTCCCATCGCCCCCCATCATCCCATAGCCCCCCATCTCCCCATCCCCCCATCATCCCCCACCCCTCCATCACCCCCCATCGCCCCCCCACCACCCCCACCCCCTCCATCCCCCCCCATCCCCTCCACCCCCATCATCCCCCATCACCCCCATATCCCCCATATCCCCCCACCACCCCCACCCCCTATGGACCCCCCCCAGCCCCCCCCCACCTGCTTGTTCATGAAGACGTAGATGATGGAGTTGTGTCCCCCTGCCCCACCACCCCCCACCATCCCCCATCTCCCCACCACCCCCCACTACCCCCCACCCCTCCATCACCCCCCATCGCCCCCCATCACCCCATTGCCCCCCATCCCCCCATCACCCCCCATCTCCCCCCCATCTCCCCATCCCCTTCCATCCCCCCATCACCCCCCCATCATCCCATAGCCCCCCATCACCCCATTGCCCCCCATCTCCCCATCCCCCCTCATCCCCCCACCTCTATCTCCCCCCATCTCCCCCATCGCTCCCCATCTCCCCATCACTCCCCACCACCCTCTATCACCCCCCATCACCCCATTGCCCCCATCTCCCCATCCCCCCCCATCCCCCCACCCCTATCTCCCCCCATCTCCCCATGCCCCCACCATCCCCCACCCCTCCATCACCCCCCCATCGCCCCCCACCACCCCCACCCCCTCCATCCCCCCCCATCCCCTCCACCCCCATCATCCCCCATCACCCCCATATCCTCCCATCCCCCCCCACCCCCCCATTGCCCCCCATCCCCCCATCCCCCCCCATCACCCCCCATCTCCTCCAATTCTCCCATCCCTCCCCATCCCCCCACCACCCTCCATCTCCCCCCATCTCCCCATCCCCCTCCATCCCCCCACTGTCCCCCATCATCCCATAGCCCCCCATCACCCCATCACCCCCCCATCACCCCCTATCCCCCCATCCCCCCCACCCCCATCCCCCCACTGCCCCCCACCTCCCCACTGCCCCCCACCACCCCCACCACCCCCACCCCCTATGGTCCTCCCCCCCCCCCCCCGTGTGCCCCCCACCCACCTGCTTGTTCATGAAGACGTAGATGATGGGGTTGTAGACGGTGGAGGACTTGGAGAAGACGGAGGGGATGGAGGCCAGGCCCACCTCGAAGCTGCGCCCGCGGTGCGTCACCACCCAGAGGGCGAAGGCCGTGTAGGGCGCCCAGCACACCAGGAAGCCCAGCACCATCACCACCACCATCTTCGTCACCTCCCGCTCCGCCTTCTGCGTCGTCGCCGACTGCTCCTGCTGCCGGGCCACCTGCGCGACAATGGGGGGCGAGATGGACGACGGGGCCAAGATGGCGGACAGGGGCAAGATGGAGGATGGGGGGAAGATGGAGGATGGGGGGAAGATGGAGGATGGGGGCAGGATGGAGATCAAAGGACAAGATGGAGGATGGGGGGCGAGATGGACGACGGGGCCAAGATGGCGGACAGGGGCAAGATGGAGGATGGGGGGCAAGATGGAGGATGGGGGGAAGATGGAGGATGGGGGGCAAGATGGAGGTCAAAGGACACGATGGAGGATGGGGGCAGGATGGAGGATGGGGGTAACATGGAGGACAGGGAATAAGATGGAGGACAGGGTAAGATGGCAGACAGGGGGCAAGATGGCGGATGGGGGGAAGATGGAGGATGGGGGCAGGATGGAGGTCAAAGGACAAGATGGAGGATGGGGGGCAAGATGGAGGATGGGGGGCAAGATGGAGGATGGGGGGGCGAGATGGACGACGGGGGCAAGATGGAGGTCAAAGGACAAGATGGGGGCAAGATGGAGGATGGGGGGGAAGATGGAGGTCAAAGGACAAGATGGAGGATGGGGGGCGAGATGGCGGATGGGGGCAAGATGGAGGATGGGGGCAAGATGGCGGACAGGGGCAAGATGGAGGACGGGGGGAAGATGGAGGTCAAAGGACAAGATGGAGGATGGGGGGAAGATGGAGGATGGGGGCAGGATGGAGATCAAAGGACAAGATGGAGGATGGGGGGCGAGATGGACGACGGGGCCAAGATGGCGGACAGGGGCAAGATGGAGGATGGGGGGAAGATGGAGGATGGGGGGCAAGATGGAGGTCAAAGGACACGATGGAGGATGGGGGCAGGATGGAGGTCAAAGGACAAGATGGAGGATGGGGGGCAGGATGGAGGATGGGGGTAACATGGAGGACAGGGAATAAGATGGAGGACAGGGGTAAGATGGCAGACAGGGGGCAAGATGGAGGATGGGGGGAAGATGGAGGATGGGGGCAGGATGGAGGATGGGGGGCAAGATGGTGGACAGGGGCAAGATGGAGGATGGGGGGAAGATGGAGGATGGGGGGAAGATGGAGGATGGGGGCAGGATGGAGATCAAAGGACAAGATGGAGGATGGGGGGGCGAGATGGAGGATGGAGCCAAGATGGCGGACAGGGGCAAGATGGAGGATGGGGGGCAGGATGGAGGACGGGGGGAAGATGGAGGATGGGGGGCAAGATGGCGGATGGGGGCCAAGATGGAGGATGGGGGGAAGATGGAGGATGGGGGGAAGATGGAGGACAGGGAATAAGATGGAGGACGAGGGGCAAGATGGAGGACGGGGGCAGGATGGAGGTCAAAGGACAAGATGGAGGACGGGGAGCAAGATGGAGGACAAGGGGCAAGATGGCGGCCAGGGGCGGACAAGATGGTGGCTGTCATGATGGAGACGGTGTGATGGAGAACGAGATGGCGGCCAAGGACAAGATGGCGGCGGGGGGTGGGGGGCAAGATGGCGGCTCTGGGACAAGATGGCGGCTCCGCTGGGGCGTGGGGACAAAATGGCGTCGTGGCACGGGGGCGTGACGTGTCATCATTGGGGGGAGAGGGAGGACGGGGGGACAAGATGGCGGATGGGGGGGGCAAGATGGCGGCTGTTGGGGGGGGCAAGATGGCGGCCGAGGGGGGGGACAAGATGGCGGCTGGAGGTGGGGCAAGATGGCATATGGGGGGGACAAGATGGCGGATGGGGGGGCAAGATGGCGGCTAGGGGGGGACAAGATGGCGGCTAAGTGGACAAGATGGCGGCTGGGGGGGCAAGATGGTGGATGGGGGGCAAGATGGCGGACGGGGGGGGCAAGATGGCCTGGGGGGGGACAAGATGGCGGCTGAGGGGGCAAGATGGCGGATGGGGGGGGACAAGATGGCGGCTAGGGGGGGACAAGATGGCGGCTGTTGGGGCAAGATGGCGGCTGGGAGGGCAAGATGGCGTCCTGGGGGTGGGGCAAGATGGCGGTGTTGGGGCAAGATGGCAGCCAGTGGGGGACAAGATGGCGTCCTGGGGGGGGCAAGATGGCGGATGGTGGGGGACAACATGGCGGCCGGGGGGGGGCAAGATGTCGGTTATGGGGGCAAGATGGCGGATGGGGGGGGGGCAAGATGGCGGCTAGGGGGGGACAAGATGGCGGCCTGGGGGGTGGGGCAAGACGGCGGGTGTTGGGGCAAGATGGCGGATGGGGGGGGACAACATGGCGGCCGGGGGGGGGCAAGATGTCGGTTATGGGGGGGGCAAGATGGCGGCTGTTGGGGCAAGATGGCGGCTAGGGGGGGGACAAGATGGCGGTGTTGGGGCAAGATGGCGGATGGGGGACAAGATGGCGGGCTGGGGGGGGCAAGACTGTCGGTTATGGGGGCAAGATGGCAGCTGGGGGGGGCAAGATGGCGTCCTGGGGGGGTGGGGCAAGATGGCGTCCTGGGAGTGGGGCAAGATGGCGGTGTTGGGGCAAGATGGCGGATGGGGGGGACAAGATGGCGGATGGGGGGGGCCAAGATGGCGGCATCACTGGGCCACGTGGTGCCAAGATGGCGGCCGCGGAGACAAGATGGCGGCTCCTTCGAGCCACGTGGGGCCGCAGGGACGCAACGGCGCCCCCTATGGGTGCCTCCGTGCCATTGCCTCCCCCATCGCCCCCCATCGCCCCCCCCCGCCCCACACATCGCCCCCCATCGCCCCCCATATTCCCCATATCCCCCAACGCCCCCCCACAGCCCCCCATATTCCCCACTGCCCCATTGCCCCCCCCCCACAGCCCCCCATCTGCCCCATTACCCCCCCCCTGCCCCATACCAACCCCATAAGCCCCCACCCCCACGACCCCCCGTTATCCCACATCCCCTATTACCCTGTGACCCCCCCATAACCCCACATCGCCCCCCCCGCCCCACACATCGCCCCCCATTGCCCCCCCCCCACCCCACAGCCCCCCGTATTCCCCACACCCCCATTGTCGCCCCCCCACAGCCCCCCGTTACCCATCTGCCCCATTACCCCCCATCACCCCAAATCCCCCCCATAACCCCACAACCCCCCCATGACCCCATAACCCCCCCATCACCCCAAATCCCCCCATAACCCCACAACCCCCCCCGACCCCACAACCCCCCCATGACCCCATAACCCCCCCTGACCCCACAACCCCCCATAACCCCTCCATCACCCCAAATCCCCCCCATGACCCCACAACCCCCCCCCGACCCCATAACCCCCGATAATCCCATAACCCCCCATTTCCCCCCCCTGACCCCATAACCTCCCCATCACCCCACAACCCCCCCTGACCCCACAACCCCCCCCATCACCCCATACCCCCCGACCTCACAACCCCCCCGACCCCATAACCCCATAACCCCCCAACCCTCCCTGACCCCATTATAACCCCATACCCCCCCCAACCCCATAACCCCCCAAAACCCCCCCTGACCCCCTGACCTCATAACCCCCCCCGACCCCATAACCCCCCAACCCCCCCCCCTGACCCCATAACCCCCCCAACCCCATACCCCCCCGACCCCAAATCCCCCAACCCCCTCCCGACCCCATAACCCCCGACCCCAAATCCCCCAAAGCCCCCCTGACCCCACAACCCCACAACCCCCCAACCCTCCCTGACCCCATTATAACCCCATACCCCCCCCGACCCCATAACCCCCCGACCCCATAATCCCCCAACCCTCCCTGACCCCATTATAACCCCATGACCCCCCCCTGACCCCACAAACCCCCCCGACCCCATAACCCCCCAAACCCCTCTCTAACCCCACAAGCCCCCCGACCCCACAATCCCCCCTCACCCCACAACAGCCCCTGAGCCCACAAACCCCGACCCCATTTCCCCCCCAAACCCCACAACCCCCCCGACCCCATAACCCCCTCGACCCCACAACCCCCCCGACCCCATAACCCCCCAAACCCCACAACCCCCCCGACCCCATAACCCTCCCTGACCCCATAACCCTCCCTGACCCCATAACCCCCCCCTGACCCCACAACCCCCATAACCCCCCATAACCCCCCCTGACCCCAAAACCCCCCTGACCCCATAACCCCCCCCGACCCCACAAGCCCCCAACCCCCCAACCCTCCCTGACCCCATTATAACCCCAAATCCCCTCCCGACCCCCACAACCCCCCTGACCCCATAACTCCCCCCTGACCCCACAAACCCCGACCCCAAATCCCCCTGACCCCACAACCCCCCATAACCCCCCCTGACCTCACAACCCCTCCGACCCCAAATCCCCCCTGACCCCACAACCCCCCTGACCCCATAACCCCCCCCGACCCCACAAATCCCGACCCCATTTCCCCCCCCAAACCCCATAACCCCCCCTGACCCCACAACCCCCCCCGACCCCAAACCCCCCCCTGATCCCATAACCCCCTCTGACCCCATAATCCCCCAAACCCCCCCTGACCCCACAACCCCACAACTCCCCAACCCCCCCCGACCCCATAACCCCCCCTGACCCCACAAACCCCGACCCCATTTCCCCCCCAAACCCCACAACCCCCCCGACCCCATAACCCCCTCGACCCCACAACCCCTCCGACCCCACAACCCCCCCTGACCCCATAACCCCCTCGACCCCACAACCCCTCCGACCCCCAAATCCCCCCCGACCCCATTTCCCCCCTGACCCCATAACCCCCCCCGACCCCATTTCCCCCCATAACCCCCCAAATCCCCCCCTGACCCCCATAACACCCCCCGACCCCACAACCCCTCCGACCCCCTAAACTCCCCCCTGACCCCATAACCCCCCATAACACCCCCCGACCCCATAACCCCCCCGACCCCACAAACCCCGAACCCCATAACCCCCCTGACCCCACAACCCCCCATAACCCCCCCTGACCCCATTTCCCCCCCTGACCCCATAACCCCCCAAACCCCCCCTGACCCCACAACCCCTCCGACCCCAAATCCCCCCCGACCCCATTTCCCCCTCCCCCCCCCTGACCCCATAACCCCCCTGACCCCATTTCCCCCCATAACCCCCCGTAACCCCGCAGCGCCCCGCAGCGCCCCGCAGCGCCCCCTGGCGGCTGACCGCTCTGAGCGTGAGCAGGAGGCGGCCGTAGGAGAAGACGATGATGGCGAGCGGGACGCCGAAGCAGAAGGTGAACAGAAGAGCACGTAGCTCTCGTTGTGCCACTGGTTGTCCGTCGTGTACCAGTCCGGCCCGCACGAGCACTGCAGCCCTTCCGGGATGTACCTGCGCCCCACAGCGCCCCATAGCGCCCCATAGCGCCCCATAGCGCCCCATAGGGCAGCCCCATAGAGCCCCCCATAGACCGCCATAGAACTCCATAGGAACAAGTGTGCACCATAAGGCACCATAGAGCCCCATAGAGCCCCATAGAGCCCCATAGGGTCCCATAGAGCCGCCCCATAGCGCCCCATAGCGCCCCATAGCGCCACCCCATAGCAATACCCCATAGACTCCCATACAACTCCATAGGATCCAGTGTGCAGCATAGAGCCACCCATAGTGCTTACTAGAGCCCCATTGTGCCCCATAGCACCCCATAGAGCCCCATAACCACGCTGTGCCCCATAGCGCCCCATAGAGCCCCATAGCGCCCCATAGAGCCCCATAGACCCCCCATAGACTGCCATAGAACTCCATAGGATCCAGTGTGCACCATAAGGCACCATAGAGCCCCATAGAGCCCCATTGTGCCCCATAGCGCCCCATAGAGCCCCATAGAGCCGCATTGTGCCCCATAGAGCCCCATAACCATGCTGTGCCCCATAGCGCCCCATAGCGCCCCATAGAGCCCTATAGACCTCCCATAGACTGCCATAGAACTCCATAGGCACAAGTGTGTGCCATAAAGCACTATAGAGCCCCATAGAGCCACATTGTGCCCCATAGCGCCCCATAGCTCCCCATAGAGCCCCATTGTGCTCCATTGTGTCCCATAGAGCCCCATAGAGCCCCATTGTGCCCCATTGAGCCCCATAGCGCCCCATTGTGCCCCATTGTGCCCCATAGCACCCCATAGAACATCATAGAGCCCTATTGTGCCCCATAGAGCCCCATTGTGCCCCATTGCGCCCCATAGCACCCCATAGAGCCCCATTGTGCCCCATAGCACCCCATAGAGCCCCATTGTGCCCCATTGCGCCCCATAGCACCCCATAGAGCCCCATTGTGCCCCATAGAGCCCCATAGAGCCCCATAAGCACGCTGTGCCCCATAGCGCTGCCCCATAGCGCCCCATAGCTCTCGTTGTGCCACTGCTTGTCCGTCGTGTACCAGTCCGGCCCGCACGAGCACTGCAGCCCTTCCGGGATGTACCTGCGCCCCACAGCGCCCCATAGCGCCCCATAGCGCCGCCCCATAGCGCCCCATAGAGCCACCCCATAGCACTATCCCATAGACCGCCATAGAACTCCATAGGCACAAGTGTGCAGCATAAGGCACCATAGAGCCCCATAGAGCCACATTGAGCCCCATTGTGCCCCATAGCACCCCATAGAGCCCCATTGTGCCCCATTGCGCCCCATAGCACCCCATAGAGCCCCATTGTGCCCCATAGCACCCCATAGAGCCCCATAAGCACGCTGTGCCCCATAGCGCTGCCCCATAGCGCCCCATAGCTCTCGTTGTGCCACTGCTTGTCCGTCGTGTACCAGTCCGGCCCGCACGAGCACTGCAGCCCTTCCGGGATGTACCTGCGCCCCACAGCGCCCCATAGCGCCCCATAGCGCCGCCCCATAGCGCCCCATAGGGCAGCCCCATAGAGCCCCCATAGACCGCCATAGAACTCCATAGGAACAAGTGTGCACCGTAGAGCCACCCATAGTGCCTACTAGAGCCCCATAGCGCCCCATAGAGCCCCATAGAGCCGCATTGTGCCCCATAGAGCCCCATAACCACTCTGTGCCCCATAGCGCCCCATAGCGCCGCCCCCATAGGGCAGCTCCATAGACCCCCATAGACCCCCATAGGAACAAGTGTGCACCATAAGGCACCATAGAGCCCCATAGAGCCCCATAGAGCCCCATTGTGCCCCATAGAGCCCCATAGCTTCCCATTGTGCCCCATAGAGCCCCATAACCACGCTGTGCCCCATAGCGCCCCATTAGAGCCCCATTGTGCCCCATTGTGCCCCATAGAGCCCCATAGCACCCCATTGTGCCCCATTGTGCCCCATAGCACCCCATAGAACATCATAGAGCCCTATTGTGCCCCATAGAGCCCCATTGTGCCCCATAGAGCCCCATAGCAGCCCATTGTGCCCCATAGCGCCCCATAGAACATCATAGAGCCCCATTGTGCCCCATTGAGCCCCATAGCGCCCCATAGAACATCATAGAGCCCTATTGTGCCCCATAGAGCCCCATTGTGCTCCATTGCGCCCCATAGCACCCCATAGAGCCCTATTGTGCCCCATAGTGCCCCATAGCACCCCATAGAGCCCCATAAGCACGCTGTGCCCCATAGCGCTGCCCCATAGCGCCCCATAGCTCTCGTTGTGCCACTGCTTGTCCGTCGTGTACCAGTCCGGCCCGCACGAGCACTGCAGCCCTTCCGGGATGTACCTGCGCCCCACAGCGCCCCATAGCGCCCCATAGCGCCGCCCCATAGCGCTACCCCATAGAGCCCCATAGAACTCCATAGGATCCAGTGTGCAGCATAGAGCCACCCATAGTGCTTACTAGAGCCCCATAGAGCCCCACAGCGCCCCATAGAGCCCCATAGAGCCGCATTGTGCCCCATAGAGCCCCATAACCACGCTGTGCCCCATAGCGCCCCATAGAGCCCCATAGCGTTCCATAGAGCCCCATAGACCCCCCATAGACTGCCATAGAACTCCATAGGAACCAGTGTGCACCATAAGGCACCATAGAGCCCCATAGAGCCACATTGAGCCCCATTGTGCCCCATAGCGCCCCATAGAGCCCCATAGCACCCCATAGCACCCCATAGAACCCCATAACCACGCTGTGCCCCATAGCACCCCATAGAGCCCCATAGAGTCGCCCCATAGAGCCCCATAGAACTCCATAGGAACCAGTGTGCACCATAGCACCCAATTGTGACCATTAGAGCCCCATAGAGCCCCATAGAGCCCCATTGTGCCCCATAGAGCCCCATAACCACGCTGTGCCCCATAGCGCCCCATAGCACCCCATAGAGCCCCATAGACCCCCCATAGACCGCCATAGAACTCCATAGGAACCAGTGTGCACCATAAGGCACCATAGAGCCCCATAGAGCCACATTGAGCCCATTGTGCCCCATAGCGCCCCATAGAGCCCCATAGAGCCGCATTGTGCCCATAGAGCCCCATAACCACGCTGTGCCCCATAGCGCCCCATAGCTCTCGTTGTGCCACTGCTTGTCCGTCGTGTACCAGTCCGGCCCGCACGAGCACTGCAGCCCTTCCGGGATGTACCTGCGCCCCACAGCGCCGCCCCATAGCGCCCCATAGCGCCCCATAGCGCCCCATAGCGCCGCCCCATAGGGCAGCCCCATAGACCCCCCATAGACCGCCATAGAACTCCATAGGAACAAGTGTGCACCATAAGGCACCATAGAGCCCCATAGAGCCCCATTGGGTCCCATAGAGCCGCCCCATAGCGCCCCATAGCGCCGCCCCATTAGCGCCCCATAGAGCCACCCCATAGCAATACCCCATAGAGCCCCCATAGACCGCCATAGAACTCCATAGGATCCAGTGTGCAGCATAGAGCCACCCATAGTGCCTACTAGAGCCCCATAGAGCCTCATTGAGCCCCATAGCGCCCCATAGAGCCCCATAGAACATCATAGAGCCCCCATTGAGCCCCATTGTGCCCCATAGCGCCCCATAGAGCCCCATAGAGCCCCATAGCGCCCCATAGAGCCCCATAGAACATCATAGAGCCCCATTGAGCCCCATTGTGCCCCATAGCGCCCCATAGCGCCGCCCCATAGGGCAGCTCCATAGACCCCCATAGACCCCCATAGGATCCAGTGTGCAGCATAGAGCCACCCATAGTGCCTACTAGAGCCCCATTGAGCCCCATTGTGCCCATAGAGCCCCATTGTGCCCCATAGCACCCCATAGAGCCCCAGAGTGCCTCATAGAGGCCCATAGAGCCCCATAACCACGCTGTGCCCCATAGCGCTCCATTGCACTGCCCCACTGCGCCCCATCGCGCCGCCCCCAGCCCCACACATTGACCCACACCCCCCATCCCCAGCCCCACACATTGACCCACAGCCCCCATTCCCAGCCCCCCCAGCCCCACACATTGACCCACACCCCCCATCCCCAGCCCCACACATTGACCCACATCCCCCATCCCCAGCCCCACACATTGACCCACATTCCCCATCCCCAGCCCCACACATTGACCCCCCCAGCCCCACATCCCCAGCCCCCCAGCCACCCCATATTCCCCCAAACCCCCCCAGCCCCACAAATTGACCCCCACCCCCCACCCCCATCACCCCCTCAGGCCCCCCAGCCCCACACATTGACCCCCACCCTCATCCCCAGCCCCCCCAGCCCCACACATAGACCCCCACCCCGCCCCCCATCACCCCCCCAGGCCCCCCAGCCCCACACATTGACCCACATCCCCATCTCCAGCCCCACACATTGGCTCCCCCCCACCCCACACCCCATCACCCCCTCAGCCCAGCCCCACACATTGACCCCCACCCCCCACCCCCATCACCCCCCCAGCCCCTCCAGCCCCACACATTGACCCCCACCCCCCCATCCCCAGCCCTCCCAGCCCCCCCAGCCCCACACATTGACCCCCCCCATCCCCAGCCCCACACTCTGACCCCCACCCCACACCCCCATCACCCCCCCAGCCCCCTCAGCCCCACACATTGACCCACACCCCCATCCCCAGCCCCCCATCCCCACACATTGACCCCCCCAGCCCCTCCAGCCCCACACATTGACCCCCACCCCCCCATCCCCAGCCCTCCCAGCCCCACACATTGACCCCCCCCATCCCCAGCCCCACACACTGACCCACACCCCCCCACCCCCCATCACCCCCCCAGCCCCCCCAGCCCCACACATTGACCCACACCCCCATTACCCCCCCCCACCTACCGACTCCAGCCGAAGAGCGGCGGTGCGGAGGCCACCAACCCCAGCACCCAGGTGGCCACGCAGCCCAGCACGGCGTGGCTGCCCCGGAACGTGAAGTTGCCCAAAGGTTTGCAGATGACGAGGAACCGCTCGAACGCCACCACGGCCAACGACCACAGACTCACCATGCCTGGGGGGGGGGGGGGCGGGGGGGGGGGGCACTTGTGGGTCACGGAGCCCCACAGCCCCATAGATCCGCGTGGGGCACAGCGACTCCTATGGGTCAAAGTGCCCCATAGATTCATGTGGGTCATAGCGCCCCCTATGGGTCACAGCGCCCCCTATGGGTCACGGCGCCCCATAGATCCGTATGGGTCACAGCGCCCCCTATGGGTCACAGCGCCCCCTATGGGTCAAAGTGCCCCATAGATCCGTGTGGGTCACAGCGCCCCCTATGGGTTACAGCTCCATCTATGGGTCACAGCGCCCCCTATGGGTCACAACGCCCCATAGATCCGTTGTGGGTCACAGCGCCCCCTATGGGTCACAGCGCCCCCTATGGGTCACAGCGCCCCATAGATCCGTTGTGGGTCACAGCGCCCCCTATGGGTCACAGCGCCCCCTATGGGTCACAGTGCCCCATAGATTCGTGTGGGTCACAGCGCCCCCTATGGGTCACGGCGCCCCATAGATCCGTGTGGGTCACAGCGCCCCCTATGGGTCACAGCTCCATCTATGGGTCACAGCGCCATCTATGGGTCACAGTGCCCCCTATGGGTCACAACGCCCCATAGATCCGTTGTGGTTACAGCGCCCCCTATGGGTCACAGCGCCCCCTATGGTTCAAAGTGCCCCATAGATCCGCGTGGGTCACAGCGCCCCCTATGGGTCAAAGTGCCCCATAGATCCGTTGTGGGTTACAGCGCCCCCTATGGGTCACAGCGCCCCTATGGGTCAAAGTGCCCCATAGATCCGTGTGGGTCACAGCGCCCCCTATGGGTCACAGCGCCCCATAGATCCGTTGTGGGTCACAGCGCCATCTATGGGTCACAGCGCCCCCTATGGGTTACAGCGCCCCCTATGGGTCACGGCGCCCCCTATGGTTCAAAGTGCCCCATAGATCCGTGTGGGTCACAGCGCCCCCTATGGGTCACAGCTCCATCTATGGGTCACAGCGCCCCCTATGGGTCACGGCGCCCCATAGCCTCGTGTGGGTCACAGCGCCCCCTATGGGTCACAACGCCCCATAGATCCGTTGTGGGTCACAGCGCCATTTATGGGTCACAGCGCCCCCTATGGGTCACAGTGCCCCATAGATTCGTGTGGGTCACAGCGCCCCCTATGGGTCACGGCGCCCCATAGATCCGTGTGGGTCACAGCGCCCCCTATGGGTCACAGCGCTCCCTATGGGTCACAGCGCCCCCTATGGGTCAAAGTGCCCCATAGATCCGTTGTGAGTCACAGCGCCCCCTATGGGTCACAGCGCCTCCTATGGGTCACAGCGCCCCCTATGGGTCACAGCGCCCCACAGCCCCATAGATCCGCTTGGGACACAGCGCACCCTATGGGTCACAGCGCCCCCTATGGGTCACAGCGCCCCATAGATCCGTTGTGAGTCACAGCGCCCCCTATGGGTCAAGTGCCCCATAGATCCGTGTGGGTCACAGCGACCCATATTGGTCACGGCGCCCCATAGATCCATGTGGGTCACAGCGCCCCCTATGGGTCACAGCGCCCCATGGCCCCATAGATCCGTTGTGGGTCACAGCGCCCCCTATGGGTCACAGCGCCATCTATAGGTTACAGCGCCCCCTATGGGTCAAAGTGCCCCATAGATTCGTGTGGGTCACAGCGCCCCCTATGGGTCACGGCGCCCCATAGATCCGTGTGGGTCACAGCGCCCCCTATGGGTCACAGCTCCATCTATGGGTCACAGCGCCCCCTATGGGTCACAGCTCCATCTATGGGTCACAGCGCCCCCTATGGGTCACAGCTCCATCTATGGGTCACAGCGCCCCCTATGGGTCAAAGTGCCACATAGATTCGTGTGGGTCACAGCGCCCCCTATGGGTCACGGCGCCCATAGATCCGTGTGGGTCACAGCGCCCCCTATGGGTCACAGCTCCATCTATGGGTCACAGCGCCCCCTATGGGTCACAGCGCCCCCTATGGGACACAGCGCCCCCTATGGGTCAAAGTGCCCCATAGATCCGTTGTGGGTCACAGCGCCCCCTATGGGTCACAGCTCCATCTATGGGTCACAGCGCCCCCTATGGGTCACAGCGCCCCCTATGGGTCACAGCGCCCCCTATGGGACACAGCGCCCCCTATGGGTCAAAGTGCCCCATAGATCCGTTGTGGGTCACAGCGCCCCCTATGGGTCACAGCGCCACACAGCCCCACTGATCCGTTGTGGGTCACAGCGCCCCCTATGGGTCACAGCGCCCCATAGATCCGTGTGGGTCACAGAACCCCCTTTGGGTCACATCGCCCCATAGATCCGTGCGGGTCACAGCGCCCCCTATGGGTCACGGCGCCCCATAGCCCCATGTAGGTCACAGCGCCCCCTATGGGTCACAGCGCCCCATAGATCCGTGTGGGTCACAGCGCCCCCTATGGGTCACAGCGACCCCTATGGGTCACGGCGCCCCATAGATCCGTTGTGGGTCACAGCGCCCCCTTTGGGTCACAGCGCCCTATAGCTCCATAGAGCTCCTATGTGGGTCACTTGACCCCATAACCCCACAGCTGACCCCATAGCTGACCCCATAATCCCACACCTGACCCCATATCTGGCCCCATAACCCCACACCTGACCCCATATCTGACCCCACAACCCCACACCTGACCCCATAACCCCACACCTGACCCCAGATCTGACCCCATAACCCCACTTCTCACCCCATATCTGACCCCATAACCCCACACCTGACCCCACACCTGACCCCATAACCCCAGATCTGACCCCATAACCCCACACCTGACCCCATATCTGACCCCATATCTGACCCCCACAACCCCACAGCCCCCATAACCCCATACCCCCCCCCATCCCCACCTCCCAGCGTGGCGGCGAAGCCTCGATTTTGCAGGCAGTGCCCCCAGATCTGACCTCATAACCCCACACCTGACCCCATAACCCCATATCTGACCCCATAACCCCACACCTGCCCCATATCTGACCCCATAACCCCACACCTGACCCCATAACCCCACACCTGACCCCATATCTGACCCCATAACCCCACACCTGACCACATATCTGACCCCATAACCCCACTTCTCACCCCAGATCTGACCCCATAAACCCCACACCTGACCCCATATCTGACCCCATATCTGACCCCACAACCCCACAGCCCCCATAACCCCATACCCCCCCAATCCCCACCTCCAGCGTGGCGGCGAAGCCCTCGATTTTGCATGCCGTGGGTCCGAGGGCGAAGTACATCTGGGTGAAGCTGTAACAGGCCGTGGTGGATCCCACCAGGATAACCAGCAGGTTGGCCAATGCCAAATTAACCAGGATGTAATTAAGGTGAGAACGAAGCTTCCGGAAACGGGCCGTGCAAAAAATGGTGAGGGTGTTGATGGGGACCCCCAAAGCGATCAGGAGGAACATGAAGGCGGCCATGGCACGGAACAAACCGGGGCTCCCTAAATGGGTCTGGGGGACCAGGAAGGGGCTGAGGGCGGTGATGTTGGGGGCATCCAAAGCCATGGGGATGTAAAAATCCTCGGGGAGGTCGGAGGGGGGGCGGGGGGGGTGCATGGCTGCGGCTTCGGGGTCGAGGAACGGGGAGAGGAAGGATGGAAGTGGAAGTGGGGGGCTTGGGGGGGGCGGTGGGATGGCAGGGGGTGGGGGGTGAGGGGGAGGAATGGGGGGAGGAAGGCAATGAGAGGGGGGGGAATTCAAGAATTGGGGGCTGAGGGCAATGGGTGGGGAGAGAAAGCCAAGAATTGGGGGCTGAGGTCAAAAAATGGGGGGAGGAAGTCAATAAATGGGGAGAAAAAACCCAAAAATTGGGGTCTGAAGTCAATGGGTGGGGAGAAAAAGCCAAGAATTGGGGGCTGAAGGCAATAAATGGGGGAGAAAATCCCAAGAATTGGGGTCTGAAGTCAATTAATGGGGTCTGAAGTCAATAAATGGGGTCTGAAGTCAATGGGTGGGGGTCTCAAGTCAAAAAATGGGGAGAAAAACCCAAGAATTGGGGGCTGAAGTCAATTAATGGGGTCTGAAGTCAATGAATGGGGGGAGGAAGTCAATAAGTGGGAGAAAAACCCAAAAATTGGGGTCTGAAGTCAATAAGTGGGAGAAAAACCCAAGAATTGGGGGCTGAAGTCAATTAATGGGGTCTGAAGTCAATGAATGGGGGGAGGAAGTCAATAAGTGGGAGAAAAAACCCAAAAATTGGGGGTCTGAAGTCAATAAGTGGGAGAAAAACCCAAGAATTGGGGGCTGAAGTCAATAAATGGGGAGAAAAAAGCCAAGAATTGGGGTCTGAAGTCAATGAATGGGGGGAGGAAGTCAATAAGTGGGAGAAAATCCCAAGAATTGGGGGCTGAAGTCAATAAATGGGGTCTGAAATCAACGGGTGGGGAAAAAATGTCAAAAAATGGGGAGAAAATCCCAAGAATTGGGGTCTGAAGTCAATTAATGGGGTCTGAAGTCAATGAATGGGGGGAGGAAGTCAATGAGTGGGAGGAAAAACCCAAAAATTGGGGGTCTGAAGTCAATGGGTGGGGAGAAAATCCCAAGAATTGGGGGCTGAAGTCAATGAATGGGGAGAAAATCCCAAGACTTGGGGTCTGAAGTCAATGAATGGGGGAAGGAAGTGAATGAATGGGGAGAAAAAAGCCAAGAATTGGGGTCTGAAGTCAAAAAATGGGGAGAAAATCCCAAGGATTGGGGTCTGAAGTCAATGAATGGGGGAAGGAAGTCAATAAGTGGGAGGAAAATCCCAAGAATTGGGGTCTGGAGTCAAAAAATGGGCAGAAAAAGCCAAGAATTGGGGTCTGAAGTCAATAAATAGGATCTGAAGTCAATTAATGGGGTCTGAAGTCAATAAATGGGGAGAAAAAGCCAAGAATTGGGGTCTGAAGTCAAAAAATGGGCAGAAAAAGCCAAGAATTGGGGTCTGAAGTCAATAAATAGGATCTGAAGTCAATTAATGGGGTCTGAAGTCAATAAATGGGGAGAAAAAGCCAAGGATTGGGGTCTGAAGTCAAAAAATGGGCAGAAAAAGCCAAGAATTGGGGTCTGAAGTCAAAAAATGGGCAGAAAAAGCCAAGACTTGGGGTCTGAAGTCAAAAATGGGCAGAAAATCCCAAGAATTGTGAAGTCAAGGGGTGGGGTGTGAAGGCAACAAATGGGGCCAGAAGCCAAAAGTTTGGGAGAAAAACCCCACAAATGGGGTCAGAAGGCGGAGGATGGGGGGCTGAATTCGACGGGGGGGGGGGGGAACCCAAAAATGGGGAGGGGAAGCCAAGGATTGGGGTCAGAAGTCAACGAATGGGGTCTGAAGACAACAGGGGGGGGTCAAAACTCTACGGGGGGGGGGCAGAACCCAATGGGGGGGCAGAATTCAATGGGGGGGGGGATGGAACCCAATGGGGGGGGCAGGATTCAGTGGGGGGCAGAATTCAATGGGGGGGGGGATGGAACCCAATGGGGGGGGGCAGAACCTAATGGGGGGGGTGGAACCTAATGGGGGGGGCAGAATTCAATGGGGGGGGGATGGAACCCAATGGGGGGGGGGGGATGGAACCCAATGGGGGGGGCAGAATTCAATGGGGGGGGGGATGGAACCCAATGGGGGGGCGGAACCTAATGGGGGGGGATGGAACCCAGTGGGGGGGGGACAGAACCCAATGGGGGGGGCAGAATTTAATGGGGGGGGATGGAACCCAATGGGGGGGGCGGAACCTAATGGGGGGGGGCAGAATTCAATGGGGGGGGGGATGGAACCCAATGGGGGGGGCAGAATTCAATGGGGGGGGGGGACAGAACCCAATGGGGGGCAGAATTCTATAGGGGGGATGGAACCCAATGGGGGGGGCAGGATTCAAAGGGGGGGGGGATGGAACCCAATGGGGGGGGGCAGGATTCAAAGGGGGGGGGATGGAACCCAATGGGGGGGGGGGATGGAACCTAATGGGGGGGGCAGAATTCAATGGGGGGGGGGCAGAACCCAATGGGGGGGGGATGGAACCCAAAGGGGGGGGGCAGAACCCAATGGGGGGGGGGGCAGAGCCCAATGGGGGGGGGCGGATGAGGATGAAGATGAGGACGAAGACCTGTGGGGAGGAATGGGGGAAAAGGTGTCAGAAATGGGGCTGGGAATGGGGGGGGGGGGCAACACGACCGTGGGGGCACAATTAGCGGGGGCACAATTAGCAGGGGCAAATGAATGGGGAATCTATCAATCAATGGGGGCACAATCAATGGGGAATCAATTAACGGGGGAATCAATCAATGGGGGCACAATTAATGGGGGCCAATCAATGGGGAATCAATTAACGGGGGAATCAATTAATGGGGGCACAATTAATGGGGACACAATCAATGGGAATCTATCAGCCAATGGGGGCGCAATTAACGGTGGCAGGATTAATGGGGAATCAACCAATGGGGAATCAATCAATGGGGCCATAAACAATCAATGGGGTCACAACAAATCAATGGGGTCAGAATCAATGGGGTCGGAATCAATGGGGAATCAATCAATGGGGCTGCAATCAATCAATAGGGCTGCAATCAATCAATGGGGCCGCAACCGATCAATGGGGCCGCAATCAATGGGGAATCAATCAATGGGGTTGCAACCAATCAATGGGGTCATAACGAATCAATGGGGCCGCAATCAATGGGGTCGGAATCAATGGGGAATCAATCAATGGGGCCGTAAACAATTAATGGGGTCACAACCGATCAATGGGGTCGGAATCAATGGGGAATCAATCAATGGGGTCACAATCAATGGGGTCACAACCAATCAATGGGGCCGCAATCAATCAATGGGGTCACAACCAACCAATGGGGTCGCAATCAATCAATGGGGTCGCAATCAATCAATGGGGCCACAATCAATGGGGTCACAACCAATCAATGGGGCTGCAATCAATCAATGGGGCCGCAATCAATGGGGTCACAACCAATCAATGGGGTCACAACCAATCAATGGGGCCGCAATCAATCAATGGGGTTGCAACCAATCAATGGGGCCGCAATCAATGGGGCCGCAATCAATCAATGGGGTCGCAATCAATGGGGTCACAAGCGATCAATGGGGTCGCAATCAATGGGGTCACAAGCGATCAATGGGGTCGCAACCGATCAATGGGGTCGCAATCAATCAATGGGGCCGCAATCAATGGGGTCACAACCAATCAATGGGGTCGCAATCAATGGGGCCGCAGTCAATCAATGGGGTCACAATCGATCAATGGGGGTCGCAATCAATGGGGTCACAACCAATCAATGGGGTCGCAATCAATGGGGCCGCAGTCAATCAATGGGGTCGCAATCAATGGGGCCGCAGTCAATCAATGGGGTCACAACCAATCAATGGGGCCGCAATCAATGGGGTCACAACCAATCAATGGGGTCGCAACTGATCAATGGGGTCGCAATCAATGGGGTCACAAGCGATCAGTGGGGCCGCAACCAATCAATGGGGTCACAATCCATCAATGGGGAATCAATCAATGGGGCCGCAGTCAATCAATGGGGCCGCAGTCAATCAATGGGGTCACAAGCGATCAATGGGGTCGCAATCAATCAATGGGGCCGCAATCAATCAATGGGGTCGGAATCAATGGGGAATCAATCAATGGGGCCGCAATCAATCAATGGGGCTGCAATCAATGGGGTCACAACCGATCAATGGGGTCACAATCAATCAATGGGGCCGCAACCAATCAATGGGGTCGGAACCAATCAATGGGGTCGCAACCAATTAATGGGGTCACAACCAATCAATGGGGTCGCAACCAATCAATGGGGCTGCAATCAATGGGGTTGGAATCAATGGGGAATCAATCAATGGGGCCGTAAACAATCAATGGGGTCACAATCAATCAATGGGGTCACAACCGATCAATGGGGTCGGAATCAATGGGGAATCAATCAATGGGGCCACAATCAATGGGGTCACAACCAATCAATGGGGCCGCAATCAATGGGGTCACAACCAATCAATGGGGCCAACACCAATCAATGGGGCCGCAATCAATGCGGTCACAATCCATCAGTGGGGTCACAATCAATGGGGCCGCAGTCAATCAATGGGGTCACAACCGATCAGTGGGGTCACAACCAATCAATGGGGCCAACACCAACCAAAGGGGTCGCAATCAATGGGGTCGCAATCAATCAATGGGGCCGCAGTCAATCAATGGGGTCACAAGCGATCAATGGGGTCGCAAGCGATCAATGGGGGCCGCACTCAATGGGGTGGGGGGCCGCGCCGCAGGGGGTGACAAACCCAAAGGCCGGGGGACGCAACCCGCTCCCCCAAAAACCCCACAGCGGGCGCAGGGATGGACGAAGGCGGGGCCGCAATCTATGGGGCGGGGGGGGGGCGAGGCCGGGCCCTATATAGGGTGTGGGGTGGGGGCCCCCCCGGGGCTGACGCCGCGCAGTGGGGCTGAGCCGGGCTGAGCCGCCCCAAAGCCGGGCTGAGCCGCCCCAAAGCCGCTTTGGGGGATCCTAAAACCCCCCAGACCCGATTAACGGCGCCGGGGGGGGGGGGATCCGCCCCATAGGATGTGGGGCGGCCGTGGGGCAGCCGGACCCCGACGGAAGGGAAGCGGGGCGGAGCCAAGGGCAACGGGGGAACCCACAAATTATTGGGATCCATGCGGCGCCCCACAAGTGACTGGGACCCATAGGGCGACCCACAACCTTTTGGGATCCATAGGGCGACCCACAAGTGACTGGGACCCCATAGGGTGACCCACAACCTTTTGGGATCTATGGGGCGCCCCACAGCCCTACTGAACCTATGGGGTGCCCCATAAGTGACTGGGACCCCATAGGGTGACCCACAACCTTTTGGGATCCATGGGGCGCCCCACAGCCCTACTGAATCTATGGGGCGCCCCACAAGTCACTGGGACCCCATAGGGCGACCCACAAACCTACTGGGATCCATGGGGCACCCCACAAGTGACTGGGACCCCATAGGGCGACCCACAACCTTTTGGGATCTATGGGGCGCCCCACAAATGACTGGGACCCCATAGGGTGACCCACAACCTTTTGGGATCTATGGGGCGCCCCACAGCCCTACTGAACCTATGGGGTGCCCCATAAGTGACTGGGACCCCATAGGGCGACTCACAAACCTACTGGGATCCATGGGGCGCCCCACCACCCTACAGAACCTATGGGGCGCCCCACAAGTGACTGGGACCCCATAGGGTGACCCACAACCTTTTGGGATCTATGGGGCGCCCCACAAGTGACTGGGACCCCATAGGGTGACCCACAACCTTTTGGGATCCATGGGGCGCCCCACAAGTGACTGGGACCCATAGGGTGACCCACAAGTGACTGGAACCCCATAGGGTGACCCACAAGTGACTGGGATCCATAGGGTGACCCACAACCTTTTGGGATCCATGGGGCGCCCCACTGCCCTACAGAACCTATGGGGCGACCCACAAGTGACTGGGACCCATAGGGTGACCCACAACCTTTTGGGATCTATGGGGCGCCCCACAAGTGATTGGGACCCCATAGGGTGACCCAAAAACCTTTTGGGATCCATAGGGTGACCCACAAGTGACTGGGACCCCATAGGGTGACCCACAACCTTTTGGGATCCATAGGGTGCCCCATAAGTGACTGGGACTCCATAGGGCGACCCACAACCTTTTGGGATCCATGGGGCGCCCCACAAGTGACTGGGACCCCATAGGGTGACCCACAACCTTTTGGGATCCATAGGGCGACCCACAACCTTTTGGAATCTATGGGGCGCCCCACAAGTGACTGGGACCCCATAGGGTGACCCACAAACCTACTGGGATCCATGGGGCGCCCCACGAGTGACCGGGACCCCATAGGGTGACCCACAACCTATTGGGATCCATAGGGTGACCCACAACCTTTTGGGATCCATGGGGCGCCCCACAGCCCTACTGAATCTATGGAGCGCCCCACAAGTGACTGGGACCCATAGAGTGACCCACAACCTTTTGGGATCCATGGGGCGCCCCACAAGTGACTGGGACCCCATAGGGCGACCCACAACCTTTTGGGATCCATGGGGCGCCCCACAAGTGACTGGGACCCCATAGGGTGACCCACAAGTGACTGGGACCCATAGGGCGACTCACAAACCTACTGGGATCCATGGGGCGCCCCACCACCCTACAGAACCTATGGGGCGCCCCACAAGTGACTGGGACCCCATAGGGCGACCCACAAACCTTTTGGGATCCATAGGGCGACCCACAACTTTTTGGGATCCATAGGGTGACCCACAGCCCTACTGAACCTATGGGGTGCCCCATAAGTGACTGGGACCCCATAGGGTGACCCACAGCCCTAAAGAACCTATGGGGCGCCCCACAAGTGATTGGGACCCATAGGGTGACCCACAAACCTTTTGGGATCCATGGGGCGCCCCACAAGTGACTGGGACCCCATAGGGTGACCCACAAACCTTTTGGGATCCATGGGGTGACCCACAGCCCTACTGAATCTATGGGGCACCCCACAAGTGACTGGGATCCATGGGGCGCCCCACAGCCCTACAGAACCTATAGGGCACCCCACAACTTTCTGACCCTATAGGACACCCCACAACTTCTGACCCCATAGAACACAGCACAGGCCCCCAAACCTATAGGGCACCCCACATCTTCCTGACCCCATAGAACACCCCACATCTTCCTGACCCCATAGGGCACCCCACATCTTCCCAACCCCATAGAACACCCCACAACTTTCTGACCCCATAGAACACCCCACATCTTCCTGACCCCATAGAACACCTCACAACTTCTGACCCCATAGGACACCCCACATCTTTCCGACCCCATAGAACACCCCACAACTTTCTGACCCCATAGAACACCCCACAACTTCTGACCCCATAGAACACCCCACAACTTTCTGACCCCATAGAACACCCCACAATTTCTGACCCCATAGAACACCCCACATCTTCCCGACCCCACAGAACACCCCACATCTTCCTGACCCCATAGGGCACCCCACAACTTCTGACCCCATAGAACACCCCACAACTTTCTGACCCCATAGAACACCCCACATCTTCCTGACCCCATAGAACACCCCACAACTTCTGACCCCATAGAACACCCCACAACTTCTGACCCCACAGAACACCCCACATCTTCCTGACCCCATAGAACACCCCACAACTTCTGACCCCATAGGACACCCCACATCTTCCCGACCCCACAGAACACCCCACAACCCCCCCGGACCCTATATGGCACCCCAAATCCCACCGCGCCCCCACCCCACAGCGCACCCCACACCCCCAGACCCCCCGCTATGGGGCTGAGCGCCCCTAAGCTCGTTAAGGCCCGGAGTTAACGAGGCCGATCCCGGGATTATAGGGGCTAAATCGGGACTGGGATTACGGATATGGGGCGCGGGGACCCCCGGGGGGGGGGAGGGGGGGATCTGTGGGGTGGGGGGGGGTCAGGGCCGCCGCTGTGGGGCAGAGGGGAGCAGCAGTGGGGCAGAGAACCCCGATGGGGGTCTTTTTTTGGGGTGGGGGTCGCTGCCCCACTGCGGGACGCAGGGCGGCCCCATAGAGCGTTCCCGGCCCCATAGGGCAGCCTGTGCCCCATAAGAGGGGCTTCCGGTCCCATTAATAAAGGGGGGGGTCCCTGCCCCATAGCTGCCCCATAGGGGGGTTCCTGCCCCATAGCGGCCCCATAGCAGCCCTATTGAGGGGTCCCTGCCCCATAGCGGCCCCATAGGGGGGTCCCTGCCCCATAGCTGCCCCATAGGGGGGTCACTACCCCATAGCTGCCCCATAACTGCCACATAGGGGGGTTCCTGCCCCATAGCTGCCCCATAGGGGGGTCACTGCCCCATAGCTGCCCCATAACAGCCCTATTGAGGGGTCCCTGCCCCATAGCGGCCCCATAGGGGGGTCACTGCCCCATAGCTGCCCCATAACAGCCCTATTGAGGGGTCCCTGCCCCATAGCTGCCCCATAGGGGGGTCACTGCCCCATAGCTGCCCCATAACAGCCCTATTGAGGGGTCCCTGCCCCATAGCGGCCCCATAGGGGGGTCACTGCCCCATAGCTGCCCCATAACAGCCACATAGGGGAGTCCCTGCCCCATAACTACCCCATTGGGGGGTCCCTGCCCCATAGCTGCCCCATAGGGGGGTCCCTGCCCCATAGCGGCCCCATAGGGGGGTCACTGCCCCATAGCTGCCCCATAACAGCCCCATAGGGCAGCCTGTGCCCCATAAGATGGGCTTCCGGTCCCATTAATAAAGGGGGGGAGGGGTCCCTGCCCCATATCTGCCCCATAACAGCCCTATTGAGGGGTCTCTGCCCCATAGCGGCTCCATTGGGGGGTCCCTGCCCCATAGCGGCCCCATAGGGGGGTCACTGCCCCATAGCTGCCCCATAACAGCCCCATATTGGGGGTGCCTGCCCCATAGCTGCCCCATAAGCACCCCATAGGGAGATCACTGCCCCATAGCTGCCCCATAACAGCCCTATTGAGGGGTCACTGCCCCATAGCTGCCCCATAACCACCCCATAGGGGGTTCCTGCCCCACAGCTGCCCCATAACCATCCCATGGGGACACTCCTGCCCCATAGCTGCCCCATAACCACCCCATATTGGGAATCTCTGCCCCATAGCTGCCCCATAACCACCCCATAGGGCGTCCCTGCCCCATAGCTGCCCCATAACCACCCCATATTGGGGGTCCTGCCCCATAGCTGCCCCATAAGGGAGATCACAGCCCCATAGCTGCCCCATAACCACCCCATAGGGGGTTCCTGCCCCACAGCTGCCCCATAACCACCCCATAGGGGGTTCCTGCCCCACAGCTGCCCCATAACCACCCCATATTGGGAATCCCTGCCCCATAGCTGCCCCATAACAGCCCCATAGGGGTCCCTGCCCCATAGCTGCCCCATAACCACCCCATATTGGGAATCCCTGCCCCATAGCTGCCCCATAACCACCCCATGGGGTCACTCCTGCCCCACAGCGGCCCCGCAGGCCGACCCGAGGGCATCGGGCCCTATAGATCCCATAGATTCGGTCCCCGCCCCACAGCGGCCCGTGGCCGTTCCCTCCGCCCCCCATTGGCTCCGCCCCCTTTTGACCCCGCCCCCCGTCACCCCGCGCCCCGCCCCTATTGGCCCCGCCTCGTCCGGCCCCGCCCCTCAACCCCGAAGCCCCGCCCCTCCCACCACGCCCCCCGTTCTTTCCCCGGCGTGCACCGCGCGGAGTGGGCGGGGCCGCTGCGGCCGTTGAATTTCAAACCCGTGCGCAGCGGCGCGGCCCCGCCCCCCCGCTGACGGGCGTCCCACGGGACCAATGGCGGCGCGGCGCGGTGACGCTCGTCCAACGGGGCGCCGCGCGCGCTCCCGTCGCCCCGCCCCCTCTAACTGACAGCGCTTCCCGCCAATTCCAACGGCCGCCGGGAACGCGCCTCGCCCCGCCCCCTCCTCCTCACAGCCGACCAATCGCCTCCCCGCGGCTCTCCGAGCGACGCTCCGTCCGCCCAATCGCAACGCGCGGAGGGCGGGGCGACGGCGCTGAGCGTTTCCTCCCGGGCTCGGTCCCCCCCCGCCCCCCCTTCCCCGACTCCCGCCTTCCCCCCCCCCCCCCTTCCACCCCCCCCGCCCCCCCCCCCCCCCCCCCCCGCGCCTCGCGGGGTTTCTGCGCTGCGAAAGAAAATGGCGGCGGCGGCGGCGGCGGCGGCGGGAGGAGAAGAGCGGCTGTGAGTGGGGGGCGGGGCGGGGGGAGGGCCGGGACCCCCCCCCGGGGGTGGGGGAGGGGATGGGGGGGGGCGGGGGGGGGTGTAAAAGAAGAAGGGGGGGGGAACCGCGTCGCCGGCCCCGCAACGGAGAGCCGCAACGGCGCCCGAGCGCCGCCCCCCTGAGGAACCGAAGCCGGAATCGGAGGCACAAAACGGGCCGGGGGGGGACGGGCAGAGCGCGGCCGGATCGTTGGAGAAGGGAGGAAAAATCGTGGCGGATGCGGGGAAGCCGGAACGGCGCCGGGCGGACGCGGAACTCGGCGGGAAACGAACGCCGGGCCGAAGCCGAACGGGGCGGTTCGGTGCAGCCCAACAGCGCCGGGTTCGGGCGCGGGGCGCCGCGCTGTGCCGCCCACTGAGCGCGGGGTGCGGGCGCGGGGATCCGCGGATACACGGCGTGTCGCAAAGTTGTGAGGTTCGGACCCAAAATCACGGGGTTTCGGCCCGAAATGTGGGGTGGTTCGGCTCTGAAATCCCGGGGTTTGGACCCGAAACTCCGCGTCTCCATCGCGTGTCAGAAAGTTGTGAGGTTCGGCCCCAAAATCCCGGGGTTTCGGCCCAAAATGTTGCGATTCTGTGCCCCCAAATCCTGGGATGCGAAACTCTGCGTCTCCAGCGCGTGTTGCAAAGTTGTGAGGTTCGGCCCCAAAATCACGGCCCGAAATGTGGGGTGGTTCGGCTCCGAAATCCCGGGGTTTCGGCCCGAAATGTTGCGGTTCTGTGCCCCGAAATCCCGGGGTTTGGACACGAAACTCCGCGTCTCTGTCGCGTGTCGCAAAGTTGTGAGGTTCTGCCCCAAAAATCCTGGGGTTCAGACCCAAAATGTTGTGGTTCTGTGCCCCCAAATCCCGGGGTTTAGGACCCAAAACTCCGCGTCTCCATCAGGTGAACTGAAATCCCAGAGTTTGGGCCCGAAATGTTGTGGTTCTGTGCCCCCAAATCCCGGGGTTTGGACACGAAACTCCGCGTCTCCATCGCGTGTCAGAAAGTTGTGAGGTTTGGCCCCAAAATCCCGGGGTTTGGACCCAAAATGTGTGGTGGTTCGGCTCTGAAATCCCGGGGTGCAGACACGGAACTCCGTGCTCCATCGCGTGTCGCAAAGTTGTGAGGTTCGGCCCCAAAATCCCAGCATTTCGGCCCAAAATTTGGGGTGGTTTGGCTCTGAAATCCCGGGGTTCGGACCCGAAACTCCGCATCTCCATCGCGTGTCAGAAAGTTGTGAGATTCAGCCCCAAAATCCCGGGGTTTCGGCCCAAAATGTTGCAGTTCTGTGCCCCGAAATCCCGGGATTCGGACACGAAACTCCGTGTCTCCATCAGGTGTACTGAAATCGTGGGGTTTGGACCCAAAATGTTGGGTTGTTCTGCCCCCAAATCCCGGGGTTCGGATCTGAAACTCCGCGTCCCCATTGCGTGTCGCAAAGTTGTGAGGTTCTGCCCCAAAATTCCGGGGTTTCGGCCCAAAATGTTGCGATTCTGTGCCCCCAAATCCTGGGATGCGAAACTCTGCGTCTCCAGCGCGTGTTGCAAAGTTGTGAGGTTCGGCCCCAAAATCACGGCCCGAAATGTGGGGTGGTTCGGCTCCGAAATCCCGGGGTTTCGGCCCGAAATGTTGGGTTGTTCTGCCCCGAAATCCCGGGGTTTGGACCCGAAACTCCGCGTCTACACGGCGTGTCGCAAAGTTGTGAGGTTCGGACCCAAAATCCCGGGGTTTCGGCCCGAAATGTTGCAGTTCTGTGCCCCAAAATCCCAGGGTTTGGATGCGAAACTCCGCGTCTCCATCGCGTGTCGCAAAGTTCTGAGGTTCGGCCCCAAAATCCCGGGGTTTGGACACAAAATGTTGGGTGGTTCGGCTCTGAAATCCCGGGGTTCGGACACGAAACTCCGCGTCTCCAGAGCGTGTTGCAGAGTTCTGAGGTTCGGCCCCAAAATCCCGGGGTTTGGACCCGAAACTCCGCCGCTCCATCGCGTGTCAGAAAGTTGTGAGGTTCTGCCCCAAAATCCTGGGGTTCAGACCCGAAATGTTGTGGTTCTGTGCCCCGAAATCCCGGGGTTTGGACCCGAAACTCCGCGTCTACACGGCGTGTCGCAAAGTTGTGAGGTTCGGACCCAAAATCCCGGGGTTTCGGCCCGAAATGTGGGGTTGTTGTGCCCCCAAATCCCGGGGTTTGGACCCAAAACTCCGCTGCTCCATCGCGTGTCAGAAAGTTCTGAGGTTCGGCCCCAAAATCCCGGGGTTTTGACCCAAAATGTTGGGTTGTTCTGCCCCGAAATCCCGGGATTTGGACCCGAAACTCCGCGTCTCCATCGCGTGTCGCAAAGTTCCGACGTTCGGACCCAAAATCCCGGGGTTTCGACCCAAAATGTTGCAGTTCTGTGCCCCCAAATCCCGGGGTTTGGATGCGAAACTCCGCCGCTCCATCGCGTGTCACAAAGTTCGGAGGTTCGGACCCAAAATCCCGGGGTTTGGACCCAAAATGTGGGGTGGTTCGGCTCTGAAATCCCGGGGTGCAGACACGAAAGTCCGCCGCTCCATCGCGTCTTGCAAAGTTCGGAAGTTCGGCCCCAAAATCCCGGGGTTTGGACCCAAAATGTGGGGTGGTTCGGCCCCAAAATCCCGGAGTTTCGATGCGAAATGTTGTGGTTCTGTGCCCCGAAATCCCGGGCTTTGGACCCGAAACTCCGCCACTCCATCGCGTGTCAGAAAGTTGTGAGGTTCGGCCCCAAAATCCCGGGGTTTCGGCCCGAAACGTTGCGGTTCTGTGCCCCCAAATCCCGGCGTTTGGACCCGAAACTCCGCGTCTCCATCGCATGTCACAAAGTTGTGAGGTTCTGCCCCAAAATCCTGGGGTTCAGACCCAAAATGTTGTGGTTCTGTGCCCCGAAATCCTGGGGTTTGGAACGGAAACTCCGCGTCTCCGTCAGGTGAACTGAAATCCCGGAGTTTGGACCCGAAATGTTGTGGTTCTGTGCCCCCAAATCCCGGGCTTTGGACCCGAAACTCCGCGTCTCCATCGCGTGTCAGAAAGTTGTGAGGTTCGGCCCCAAAATCCCGGGGTTTTGACCCAAAATGTGGGGTGGTTCGGCTCTGAAATCCCGGGGTTCGGACACGAAACTCCGCGTCTCCAGAGCGTGTTGCAGAGTTCTGAGGTTCGGCCCCAAAATCCCGGGGTTTGGACCCGAAACTCCGCGTCTCCATCGCGTGTCAGAAAGTTGTGAGGTTCGGCCCCAAAATCCTGGGGTTCAGACCCAAAATGTTGGGAGGTTCGGCTCCGAAATCCCGGGGTTTGGACACGAAACTCCGCGTCTCCATCGCGTGTCAGAAAGTTGTGAGGTTCGGCCCCAAAATTCCGGGGTTTCGGCCCAAAATGTTGTGGTTCTGTGCCCCCAAATCCCGGGGTTCGGACCCGAAACTCTGCGTCTCCGTCAGGTGAACTGAAATCCCGGGGTTTGGACCCAAAATGTGGGGTTGAACGGCTCTGAAATCCGGGGGTTTGGACACGATACTCCGCGTCTCCATCGTGTGTCAGAAAGTTGTGAGGTTCGGCCCCAAAATCCCGGGGTTTCGACCCAAAATGTTGGGTTGTTCTGCCCCAAAATCCCGGGGTTTGGACACGAAACTCCGCGTCTCCATCGCATGTCAGAAAGTTGTGAGGTTCGGCCCCAAAATCCCGGGGTTTCGGCCCGAAATGTTGGGTTGTTCTGCCCTGAAATCCCGGGGTTCGGACCTGAAACTCCGCGTCTCCATCGCGTGTCAGAAAGTTGTGAGGTTCGGCCCCAAAATCCCGGGGTTTGGACCCAAAATGTGGGGTGGTTCGGCTCTGAAATCCCGGGGTTTCGGCCCGAAATGTTGCGGTTCTGTGCCCCGAAATCCCGGGGTTTGGACCCAAAACTCCGCGTCTCCGTCGCGTGTCGCAAAGTTCCGACGTTCGGACCCAAAATCCCGAGGTTTGGACCCAAAATTTGGGGTGGTTCGGCTCTGAAATCCCGGGGTTCGGACACGAAACTCCGTGTCTCCATCGCGTGTTGCAGAGTTCTGAGGTTCGGCCCCAAAATCCCGGGGTTTGGACCTGAAACTCCGCCGCTCCATCGCGTGTCAGAAAGTTGTGAGGTTCGGCCCCAAAATCCTGGGGTTCAGACCCAAAATGTTGGGTGGTTCGGCTCTGAAATCCCGGGCTTCGGACACGAAACTCCGCGTCTCCATCGCGTGTTGCAGAGTTGTGAGTTTTGGCCCCAAAATCCCGGGGTTTCGGCCCAAAATGTGGGGTTGTTCTGCCCTGAAATCCCGGGGTTCGGACCTGAAACTCCGCGTCTCCATCGCGTGTCGCAAAGTTGTGAAGTTCGGCCCCAAAATCCTGGGGTTCAGACCCAAAATGTTGGGTGGTTCGGCTCCGAAATCCCGGGGTTTGGACCCGAAACTCCGCGTCTCTGTAAGGTGAACTGAAATCCCGGGGTTTCAACCCAAAATGTTGGGTGATTCGGCTCTGAAATCCTGGGGTTTGGACCCGAAACTCCGCGTCTCCATCGCGTGTTGCAGAGTTCTGAGGTTCTGCCCCAAAATCCCGGGGTTTGGACACGAAACTCCGCGTCTCCATCGCGTGTCAGAAAGTTGTGAGGTTCTGCCCCAAAATCCTGGGGTTCAGACCCGAAATGTTGTGGTTCTGTGCCCCGAAATCCCGGGGTTTGGACCCGAAACTCCGCGTCTACACGGCGTGTCGCAAAGTTGTGAGGTTCGGACCCAAAATCCCGGGGTTTCGGCCCGAAATGTGGGGTTGTTGTGCCCCCAAATCCCGGGGTTTGGACCCAAAACTCCGCTGCTCCATCGCGTGTCAGAAAGTTCTGAGGTTCGGCCCCAAAATCCTGGGGTTCAGACCCAAAATGTGGGGTTGTTCTGCCCTGAAATCCCGGGGTTCGGACCTGAAACTCCGCGTCTCCATCGCGTGTCAGAAAGTTGTGAGTTTTGGCCCCAAAATCCCGGGGTTTGGACCCAAAATGTTGGGTGGTTCGGCTCTGAAATCCCGGGGTTTGGACCGGGTCTCCATCGCGTGTCACAAACTTGTGAGGTTCGGCCCCAAAATCCCGGGGTTTCAACCCAAAATGTTGGGTTGTTCTGCCCCGAAATCCCGGGCTTTGGACCCGAAACTCCGCCACTCCATCAAGTGTCAGAAAGTTGTGAGGTTCGGCCCCAAAATCCCGGGGTTTCGGACTAAAACATTGTGGTTCTGTGCCCCCAAATCCCGGGATTCGGACACGAAACTCCGTGTCTCCATCAGGTGTACTGAAATCGTGGGGTTTGGACCCAAAATGTTGGGTTGTTCTGCCCCCAAATCCCGGGGTTCGGATCTGAAACTCCGCGTCCCCATTGCGTGTCGCAAAGTTGTGAGGTTCGGCCCCAAAATCCCGGGGTTTCGGCCCAAAATGTTGCGATTCTGTGCCCCCAAATCCTGGGATGCGAAACTCTGCGTCTCCAGCACGTGTTGCAAAGTTGTGAGGTTCGGCCCCAAAATCACGGCCCGAAATGTGGGGTGGTTCGGCTCCGAAATCCCGGGGTTTCGGCCCGAAATGTTGGGTTGTTCTGCCCCGAAATCCCGGGGTTTGGACCCGAAACTCCGCGTCTACACGGCGTGTCGCAAAGTTGTGAGGTTCGGACCCAAAATCCCGGGGTTTCGGCCCGAAATGTTGCAGTTCTGTGCCCCAAAATCCCAGGGTTTGGATGCGAAACTCCGCGTCTCCATCGCGTGTCGCAAAGTTCTGAGGTTCGGCCCCAAAATCCCGGGGTTTGGACACAAAATGTTGGGTGGTTCGGCTCCGAAATCCCGGGGTTTGGACCGGGTCTCCATCGCGTGTCACAAACTTGTGAGGTTCGGCCCCAAAATCCCGGGGTTTCAACCCAAAATGTTGGGTTGTTCTGCCCCAAAATCCCGGGGTTTGGATGCGAAACTCCACGTCTCCATCGCGTGTCAGAAAGTTGTGAGGTTCGGCCCCAAAATCCTGGGGTTCAGACCCAAAATGTTGGGTGGTTCGGCTCCGAAATCCCGGGGTTTGGACCCGAAACTCCGCGTCTACACGGCGTGTCGCAAAGTTGTGAGGTTCGGACCCAAAATCACGGCGTTTCGGCCCGAAATGTGGGGTTGTTGTGCACCCAAATCCCGGGGTTTGGACCCAAAATGTTGGGTTTTTCGGCTCCGAAATCCCGGGGTGCAGACACGAAAGTCCGCCGCTCCATCGCGTGTTGCAAAGTTCGGAGGTTCGGCCCCAAAATCCCGGGGTTTTGACCCAAAATGTGGGGTGGTTCGGCCCCAAAATCCCGGAGTTTCGACGCGAAATGTTGTGGTTCTGTGCCCCGAAATCCCGGGCTTTGGACCCGAAACTCCGCCACTCCATCGCGTGTTGCAAAGTTGTGAGGTTCGGCCCCAAAATCCCGGGGTTTCGGCCCGAAACGTTGCGGTTCTGTGCCCCCAAATCCCGGGGTTTGGACCCGAAACTCCGTGTCTCCATCGCATGTCACAAAGTTGTGAGGTTCTGCCCAAAAATCCTGGGGTTCAGACCCAAAATGTTGTGGTTCTGTGCCCCCAAATCCCGGGGTTTGGACCCGAAACTCCGCGTCTCCGTCAGGTGAACTGAAATCCCGGAGTTTGGACCCGAAATGTTGCGGTTCTGTGCCCCCAAATCCCGGGGTTTGGACACGAAACTCCGCGTCTCCATCGCGTGTCAGAAAGTTGTGAGGTTCGGCCCCAAAATCCCGGGGTTTGGACCCAAAATGTGGGGTGGTTCGGCTCTGAAATCCCGGGGTTTGGACCCGAAACTCCGCGTCTCTGTAAGGTGAACTGAAATCCCGGTGTTTTGACCCAAAATGTTGGGGTTCTGTGCCCCGAAATCCCGGGGTTTGGACACGAAACTCCGCGTCTCCATCGCGTGTCAGAAAGTTGTGAGGTTCGGCCCCAAAATCCCGGGGTTTCGGACTAAAACATTGTGATTCTGTGCCCCCAAATCCCGGTGTTCGGACACGAAACTCCGCGTCTCCATCGCGTGTCAGAAAGTTCTGAGGTTCGGCCCCAAAATCCCGGGGTTTCGGCCCGAAATGTTGTGGTTCTGTGCCCTGAAATCCCGGGGTTTGGACCCGAAACTCCGCGTCTCCGTCAGGTGAACTGAAATCCCGGAGTTTGGACCCGAAATGTTGCGGTTCTGTGCCCCGAAATCCCGGGGTTTCGACCCGAAACTCTGTGTCTCCATCGCGTGTCGCAAAGTTGTGAGGTTCGGCCCCAAAATCCCGGGGTTTCGGCCCGAAATGTTGGGGTTCTGTGTCCCCAAATCCCGGGGTTCAGACCCGAAACTCCGCGTCTCCATCGCGTGTCAGAAAGTTGTGAGGTTCGGCCCCAAAATCCCGGGGTTTCGACCCAAAATGTGGGGTTGTTCAGCTCTGAAATCCCGGGGTTTCGACCCGAAACTCCGCGTCTCCGTCACGTGAACTGAAATCCCGGGGTTTCAACCCAAAATGCTGGGGTTCTGTGCCCCGAAATCCCGGGGTTTGGACCCGAAACTCCGCCGCTCCATCGCGTGTCAGAAAGTTGTGAGGTTCGGCCCCAAAATCCCGGGGTTTGGACCCAAAATGTTGGGTGGTTCAGCTCTGAAATCCTGGGGTTTGGACCCGAAACTCCGCGTCTCTGTAAGGTGAACTGAAATCCCAGGGTTTGGACCCAAAATGTTGGGTTGTTCTGCCCCGAAATCCCGGGATTTGGACCCGAAACTCCGCGTCTCCATCGCGTGTCAGAAAGTTGTGAGGTTCGGCCCCAAAATCCCGGGGTTTGGACCCAAAATGTGGGGTGGTTCGGCTCCGAAATCCCGGGCTTTGGACCGGGTCTCCATCGCGTGTCAGAAAGTTGTGAGGTTCGGCCCCAAAATCCCGGGGTTTCAACCCAAAATGTTGGGTTGTTCGGCTCCGAAATCCCGGGCTTTGGACCCGAAACTCCGCCACTCCATCGCGTGTCAGAAAGTTGTGAGGTTCGGCCCCAAAATCCCGGGGTTTCGACCCAAAATGTTGGGTTGTTCTGCACCCAAATGCCAGTGTTTGGACCAGAAACTCTGCATCTCTGTCAGGTGTACTGAAATCCCGAGGTTTGGACCCAAAATGTTGGGTTGTTCGGCTCCGAAATCCCGGGGTTTGGACCCGAAACTCCGCGTCTCCATCGTGTGTCAGAAAGTTGTGAGGTTCGGCCCCAAAATCCCGGAGTTTGGACCCAAAATGTTGGGTGCTTCGGCTCCGAAATCCCGGGCTTTGGACACGAAACTCCGCGTCTCCGTCGCGTGTCGCAAAGTTCCGAGGTTCTGCCCCGAAATCCCAGGGTTTGGACCCGAAACTCCGCGTCTCCATCACGTGTACCGAAATCCCGGGGTTTTGACCCGAAATGTTGTGGTTCTGTGCCCCAAAATCCCGGGGTTTGGTGCCGAAACTTCGCGTCTCCATCGCGTGTCAGAAAGTTGTGAGGTTCGGCCCCAAAATCCTGCGGTTTGGACCCAAAATGTGGGATGGTTCGGCTCTGAAATCCCGGGGTTTGGACCGGGTCTCCATCGCGTGTCACAAACTTGTGAGGTTCGGCCCCAAAATCCCGGGGTTTCAACCCAAAATGTTGGGTTGTTCTGCCCCGAAATCCCGGGCTTTGGACCCGAAACTCCGCCACTCCATCAAGTGTCAGAAAGTTGTGAGGTTCGGCCCCAAAATCCCGGGGTTTCGGACTAAAACATTGTGATTCTGTGCCCCCAAATCCCGGGGTTCGGACACGAAACTCCGCGTCTCCATCGCGTGTCACAAAGTTCCGAGGTTCGGACCCAAAATCACGGCCCGAAATGTGGGGTGGTTCGGCTCCGAAATCCCAGGGTTTCGGCCCGAAATGTTGCGGTTCTGCGCTGCGAAATCCCGGGGTTTGGACCCAAAATGTTAGGATGTTGTGCCCCCAAATCCCAGAGTTCGGACCCGAAACTCCGCGTCTCCATCGCGTGTCAGAAAGTTGTGAGGTTCGACCCCAAAATCCCGGGGTTTCGACCCAAAATGTTGGGTTGTTCTGTCCCCAAATCCCAGAGTTTGGACCCAAAACTCCGTGTCTCCATCAGGTGTACTGAAATCCTGGGGTTTGGACCCAAAATGTTGGGTTGTTCTGCCCCAGAATCCCGGTGTTCGGACCCGAAACTCCGTGTCTCCATCGCGTGTCAGAAAGTTCTGAGGTTCAGCCCCAAAATCCCGGGGTTTGGACCCAAAATGTGGGGTGGTTCGGCTCCGAAATCCCGGGCTTTGGACCCGAAACGTTGAGGTTCTGTGCCCCCAAATCCCTGGGTTTGGACCCGAAACTCCGCGTCTACACGGCGTGTCGCAAAGTTCCGATGTTCGGACCCAAAATCCCCGCGTTTCGGCCCAAAATGTGGGGTTGTTGTGCCCCAAAATCCCAGGGTTTGGACCCAAAATGTGGGGTGGTTCGGCTCTGAAATCCCGGGGTTCGGACACGAAACTCCGCGTCTCCATCGCGTGTTGCAGAGTTCTGAGGTTCGGCCCCAAAATCCCGGGGTTTGGACCTGAAACTCCGCTTCTCCATCGTGTGTCAGAAAGTTCTGAGGTTCGGACCCAAAATCCTGGGGTTTCGACCCAAAATGTTGGGCTATTCTGTCCTGAAATCCCGGGGTTTGGACCTAAAACTCCGCGTCTCTGTAAGGTGACCTGAAATCCTGGGGTTTCGACCCAAAATGTTGGGGTTCTGTGCCCCGAAATCCCGGGGTTCGGACCTGAAACTCCGCGTCTCCATCGCGTGTCAGAAAGTTGTGAGGTTCGGACCCAAAATCCCGGGGTTTCAGCCCAAAATGTTGGGTTGTTCGGCTCTGAAATCCCGGGGTTTGGACCCGAAACTCCGCGTCTCCATCAGGTGTACCGAAATCCCGGGGTTTTGACCCAAAACGTTCGGGTTCTGTGCCCCGAAATCCCGGGGTTTGGACCCGAAACTCCGCGTCTCCATCGCGTGCTGCAAAGTTCTGAGGTTCGGCCCTGAAATCCCGGGGTTTTGGCCCAAAATGTTGTGGTTCTGTGCCCCCAAATCCCGGGGTTTGGACCCGAAACTCCGCGTCTGCATCGCATGTCGCAAAGTTCTGAGGTTCGGACCCCAAATCCCGGGGTTTCGACCCAAAATGTTGGGTTGTTCTGCCCCCAAATGCCGGCGTTTGGACCCGAAACTCCGCGTCTCCATCAGGTGAACTGAAATCCTGGAGTTTGGACCCGAAATGTTGCGGTTCTGTGCCCCCAAATCCCGGCGTTTGGATGCGAAACTCCGCGTCTCCATCGCGTGTTGCAGAGTTCTGAGGTTCGGCCCCAAAATCCCGGGGTTTGGACCCAAAATGTGGGGTGGTTCGGCTCTGAAATCCCGGCGTTTGGACACGAAACTCCGCGTCTCTGTAAGGTGAACTGAAATCCCGGGGTTTTGACCCGAAATGTTGTGGTTCTGTGCCCCGAAATCCCGGGGTTTGGACCTGAAACTCCGCGTCTCCATCGCGTGTCAGAAAGTTGTGAGGTTCGGCCCCAAAATCCCGGGGTTTGGACCCAAAATGTTGGGTTGTTCGGCTCTGAAATCCCGGGCTTTGGACCCAGAACTCCGCAGCACCGTCAGGTGTACCGAAATCCCGGGGTTTCGACCCAAAATGTTGTGGTTCTGTGCCCCGAAATCCCTGGGTTTGGACCCGAAACTCCGCGTCTCCATCGCGTGTCAGAAAGTTGTGAGATTCGGCCCCAAAATCCCGGGGTTTGGACCCGAAATGTTGGGTGGTTCGCCTCTGAAATCCCGGGGTTTCGGCCCGAAACGTTGCGGTTCTGTGCCCCCAAATCCCGGCGTTTGGATCCGAAACTCCGCTGCTCCATCGCGTGTCGCAAAGTTCCGAGGTTCGGACCCAAAATCACGGCCCGAAATGTGGGGTGGTTCGGCTCCGAAATCCTGGGGTTTGGACACGAAACTCCGCGTCTCCATCGCGTGTCAGAAAGTTGTGAGGTTCGGCCCCAAAATCCCGGGGTTTCGGCCCAAAATGTTGTGGTTCTGTGCCCCCAAATCCCGGGCTTTGGACCCGAAACTCCGCGTCTCTGTAAGGTGAACTGAAATCCCGGGGTTTGGACCCAAAATGTTGGGATGTTGTGCCCCGAAATCCCGGGGTTTGGACCCGAAACTCCGCGTCTCCATCGCATGTTGCAAAGTTTTGAGGTTCGGCCCCAAAATCCCGGGGTTTCGGCCCAAAATGTTGGGGTTCTGTGCCCCGAAATCCCAGAGTTTGGACCCGAAACTCCGCGTCTCCATCAGGTGAACTGAAATCCCGGAGTTTGGAAACGAAATGTGGGGTTGTTCTGCCCCCAAATCCCGGGGTTTGGACCCAAAACTCCGCATCTCCATCGCGTGTCAGAAAGTTGTGAGGTTCGGCCCCAAAATCCCGGGGTTTGGACCCAAAATGTTGGGTGGTTCAGCTCTGAAATCCCGGGGTTTGGACCCGAAACTCCGCGTGTCTGTAAGGTGAACTGAAATCCCGGGGTTTTGACCCAAAATGTTGTGGTTCTGTGCCCCCAAATCCCGGGGTTTGGACCCAAAACTCTGCGGCTCCATCGCGTGTTGCAGAGTTCTGAGGTTCGGACCCAAAATCCCAGGGTTTCGACCCAAAATCTTGTGGTTCTGGGGCTGAGAATCGCAAAGTTTGGCCCTGAAGTGTCGCGTCTGCATCGCGTGTTCCAAAATCGTGGGCTTTGGACCCAAAATGTTGAGGTGTTCTGCCCCGAAATCCCGGGCTTTGGACCCAAAACTCCGCGTCTTAATCAGGTGTACCGGAATCTCTGGGTTTGGACCCGAAGTGTTGCAGTTCTCTGCCCCGAAATCCCGTCGTTTGGACCCAAAACTCCGTGTCTCTGTTGGGTGTCCCAAAATCCCGGGGTTTGGACCCAAAATGTTGCGGTTCTGAGGCTGCAAATTGCAAAGTTCGGCCCCAAAGTGCCGCGTCTGCATCCACAGCATCTGTCGCAGAGTTGTGAGGTTCAGACCCAAAATCCCAGGGTTTGGTCCCAAAATGTTGGATTGTTCTGCCCCCAAATCCCGGCGTTTGGACCCAAAACTCCGCGCCCACAGCGCGTGTTCCAAAATCGCGGGGTTTGGACCCAAAATGTTGCGGTTCTGTGTTCCGAAATCCCGGGGTTTGGGCCCAAAACTCCGCGTCTACATCAGGTGTACTGAAATCCCGGGGTCTGGACCCAAAATGTTGCGGTTCTGTGCCCCAAAATCCCAAAGTTTGGCCCAAAACTCTGCGTCAGCATGACGTGTCATGGAGGTTCAGACCCCAAATCTCAGCGTTTGGACCCAAAATGTTGGGTTGTTCTGCCCCCAAATCCCGGGGTTTGGACCCAAAACTCCGCGTCCACAGCACGTGTTCCAAAATTGCGGTGTTTGGACCCAAAATGTTGGGTGGTTCTGCCCCCAAATCCTGAGGTTTGGACCCGAAACTCCGCATCTACATCAGGTGTACTGAAATCCCGGGGTTTGGACCCAAAATGTTGCAGTTCTGTGCCCCGAAATCCCGGTTTTTCAACCCAAAACTCCGCATCCTACTCCGCTGTACCAAAATCCCAGGGTTTGGCCCCAAAATGTTGTGGTTCTGTGCCCCAAAATCCCGTGTTTTCGACCCAAAACTCCGCGTCCTACTCCGCTGTACCAAAATCCCAGGGTTTGGCCCCAAAATGTTGTGGTTCTGTGCCCCAAAATCCTGGGTTTTCAACCCAAAACTCCGCGTCCTACTCCGCTGTACCAAAATCCTGGGGTTTGGCCCCAAAACGTTGTGGTTCTGTGCCCCAAAATCCCGTGTTTTCAACCCAAAACTCCGCTTCCTACTCCGCTGTACCAAAATCCCGGGGTTTGGCCCCAAAATGTCGTGGTTCTGTGCCCCAAAATCCCGGGGTTTGACCTCCAAATGTTGCATCCCTCTGCCCCAAAATCCCATGTTTTCGACCCAAAACTCCGCGTCTTACTCCACTGTACCAAAATCCCGGGGCTTGGCCCCAAAATGTTGTGGTTCTGTGCCCCAAAATCCCGGGTTTTGGTCCCAGAACTTTGCGTCCCCATCGCGTGTACCAAAATCTGGACATTTGGCCCCAAAATGTTGCGTCCTTCTGCCCCCAAAATCCCAAAGTTTGGCCCCCAAACTTTGCGTCTCTCTTGGGTGTTCCAAAATCCCGGGGTTTTGCCCCAAAACGTCGCATTCTAATGGACCAAAATCCCGAATTTTGCACCAAAAACTCCGCCATCGCGTGTCCCAAAGTTCTGAGCTTTGGCCCCAAAATGTTGAATTTCTGTGCCCCAAAATCCCAACGTTTGGCCCCAAAACTCCGCGTCTCTCGGCCCCCGAAATGCTGTCCCCATCTCAGTGATGGCTGCCTGCATCCACACCTGTCCGTCTGTCCTGCGTCCGTCTGTCCCGCGTCCACCCCGTGCTCCGTGTCCATCTGTCCTGCGTCCGTCTGTCCCGCGTCCACCCCGTGCTCCGTGTCCGTCTGTCCCGTGTCCATGCCATATTCTGCGTCCGACTGTCCTGTGTCCGTCTGTCCCACGTCCATCCCATGTTCTGTGTCTGACTGTCCAGCGTCCGTCTGTCCCACGTCCGTCCCATGTTCTGTGTCCGACTGTCCCACGTCCGACTGTCCCACGTCCATCCCATGTTCTGTGTCCGACTGTCCCGTGTCCGTCCTGTATTCTGCGTCTGACTGTCCTGCGTCCATCCCACATTCTGTGTCCGACTGTCCCACGTCCGACTGTCCCACGTCCAACTGTCCCATGTCCATGCCATGTTCCACGTCCGACTGTCCCATGTCCGACTGTCCCGTGTCCGACTGTCCCATATCCATCCCGTGTTTTGTGTTTGACTGTCCCACATCCGACTGTCCCGCGTCCATCCCATGTTCTGCGTCTGACTGTCCTGCGTCCGTCTGTCCCACGTCCATCCCATGTTCTGCGTCTGACTGTCCTGCGTCCATCTGTCCCACGTCCATCCCATGTTCTGTGTCTGACTGTCCAGCGTCCGTCTGTCCCACGTCCGTCCCATGTTCTGTGTCCGACTGTCCTGTATCCGTCTGTCCCGTGTCCATGCCATATTCTGCGTCTGACTGTCCCGCGTCCGTCTGTCCCACGTCCATCCCATGTTCTGTGTCCGACTGTCCCATGTCTGTCTGTCCCACGTCCATCCCATATTCTGCGTCCGACTGTCCTGTGTCCGTCTGTCCCGTGTCCATCCCATGTTCTGTGTCCGACTGTCCCGCGTCCGTCTGTTCCACGTCCATCCCATGTTCTGTGTCTGACTGTCCCGTGTCTGTCTGTCCCGTGTCTGTCCCATATTCTGCGTCTGACTGTCCCGCGTCCGTCTGTCCCACGTCCATCCCATGTTCTGTGTCTGACTGTCCCGTGTCCGTCTGTCCCGTGTCCATCCCGTGTTCTGCGTCTGACTGTCCTGTGTCCGTCTGTCCCACGTCCATCCCATGTTCTGTGTCCGACTGTCCCGTGTCCGTCTGTCCCGTGTCCATGCCATATTCTGCGTCTGACTGTCCCGCGTCCGTCTGTCCCACGTCCATCCCATGTTCTGTGTCCGACTGTCCCGTGTCCGTCTGTCCCATGTCCGTCCCATGTTCTGCGTCCGACTGTCCCGTGTCCGTCTGTCCCGTGTCCATCCCATGTTCTGTGTCCGACTGTCCTGCGTCCGTCTGTCCCACGTCCATCCCATGTTCTGTGTCCGACTGTCCCGTGTCTGTCTGTCCCGTGTCCATCCCATATTCTGCGTCTGACTGTCCTGCGTCCGTCTGTCCCGTGTCCATCCCATGTTCTGTGTCCGACTGTCCCGTGTCTGTCTGTCCCGTGTCCATCCCGTATTCTGCGTCCGACTGTCCCGCGTCCGTCTGTCCTACGTCCATCCCGTGTTCTGTGTCCAACTGTCCCGTGTCTGTCTGTCCCATGTCCATCCCATGTTCTGCGTCCGACTGTCCCGTGTCCGTCTGTCCCGTGTCCATCCCATATTCTGTGTCTGACTGTCCTGCGTCCATCTGTCCCACGTCCATCCCATGTTCTGTGTCCGACTGTCCCGTTTCTGTCTGTCCCGTGTCCATCCCGTATTCTGCGTCTGACTGTCCTGCGTCCGTCTGTCCCACGTCCATCCCATGTTCTGTGTCCGACTGTCCCGTTTCTGTCTGTCCCGTGTCCATCCCGTATTCTGCGTCTGACTGTCCTGCGTCCGTCTGTCCCACGTCCATCCCATGTTCTGTGTCCGACTGTCCTGTGTCCGTCTGTCCCGTGTCCATGCCATATTCTGCGTCCGACTGTCCCGCGTCCGTCTGTCCCACGTCCATCCCATGTTCTGTGTCCGACTGTTCTGTGTCCGACTGTCCTGTGTCCGACTGTCCCGTGTCCATCCCATATTCTGCGTCTGACTGTCCTGCGTCCGTCTGTCCCACGTCCATCCCATGTTCTGTGTCCGACTGTCCCACGTCCGACTGTCCCATGTCCATGCCATGTTCCACGTCCGACTGTCCCGTGTCCGACTGTCCCATGTCCATCCCGTGTTATGTGTTTGACTGTCCCGCGTCCGACTGTCCCGCGTCCATCTGTCCTGTGTCCATCCCATGATCCATGTCCGACTGTCCCGTGTCCACCCCATGTTTTGTGTCTGACTGTCCCGTGTCCAACTGTCCCGTGTCCATCCCATGCTCGATGTCCATTTGTCCCGTGTCCATCTGTCCCGTGTCCATCCTGTGTTTTGTGTCCGTCTGTCCTGGGTCCATCCCCTGTTCCACATCTGACTGTCCCGTGTCCGACTGTCCCGTGTCCATCTCATGTCCGTCTGTCCCGAGTCCATCTCATGTTTTGTGTCTGACTGTCCTGCGTCCATCCCATGTCCTGCGTCCGTCTGTCCCGTATCCGACTGTCCCATGTCTGTCTGTCCTGTGTCCATCCCATATTCTGCATCTGACTGTCCTGCCTCCATCCCGGGCTCTGTGTCCGACTGTCCTGTGTCCGTCTGTCCCGTGTCTGTCTGTCCCGTGTCCATCCCATGTTTTGTGTCCGACTGTCCCACGTCTGTCCCATGTCCATCCCATGTTCCATGTCCGACTGTTGCGTGTCCGACTGTCCCGTGTCCATCCCATGTTCCATGTCCGACTGTTGTGTGTCCATCCCATATTTTGTGTCTGATTGTCCCGTGTCTGACTGTCCCACGTCTGACTGTTTCATGTCCGACTGTCCCATGTCCATCCCATGTTTCATGTCCGACTGTCCCGTGTCCATCCCATGTTCCATGTCCGACTGTTGCCTGTCCATCCCATATTTTGTGTCCGATTGTCCCGTGTCTGACTGTCCCATGTCTGACTGTTTCATGTCCGACTGTCCCATATCCATCCCATGTTTCATGTCCATCTGTCCCATGTCCATCCCACATTCTGCATCCGACTGTCCCGTGTCCATCCCATGTTCCATGTCCGACTGTTGCGTGTCCATCCCATATTTTGTGTCTGATTGTCCCGTGTCTGACTGTCCCATGTCCATCCCATGTTTCATGTCCGTCTGTCCCATGTCCATCCCATGTTCCATGTCTGACTGTTGCGTGTCCATCCCATATTTTGTGTCTGATTGTCCCGTGTCTGACTGTCCCATGTCCATCCCATGTTTCATGTCCGTCTGTCCCATGTCCCACATTCTGCATCCGACTGTCCCGTGTCTGACTGTCCCGTGTCTGACTGTCCCGTGTCCACCCCATGTCCCCTGTCTGACTGTCCCATGTCTGACTGTCCCGTGTCCATCCCATGTTTTGTGTCCGACTGTCCCGTGTCCGGTTGTCCCACGACTGACTCTACCACGTCCATTCCATGTTCCACACCTGACTGTCCCATGTCCATCCCACATCCTGTACCTGTCTCACGTATGACTGTCCCGTGTCTGTCCCGTGTCCATTCCATGTTCCACATCTGTCTGTCCCGTGTCCGACTGTCCCATGTGAGAGCTGTGCGCCACATATGACCATTCCATGTATGTCCATCGCATGTATGACCATTTTGTGTGTCCATCCCACGTATGACCATTCAGTGGGACTGTCCCACGTATGACCGTTCCATCTGTCCTTCTCATGTATGACCGTTCCGTGTGTCCATCACACGTATGACTGTTCCGTGTTACTGTCCCACATGACGATTCCATGTATGTCTGCCACACGTATGACGGTTCCATGTGTCCTTCTCATGTATGACCGTTCCGTGTGTCCATCACATGTATGACCGTTCCGTGTGTCCATCACACGTATGACCGTTCCGTGTTACTGTCCCACATATGACGATTCCATGTACGCCTGTCACACGTATGATCATTCCACGTGTCCACCCCTGTTCCACATCTGACTGTCCCGTGTCCATCGCATGTTCCGTGTCCATCTCATGTCCGTCTGTCCCGAGTCCATCTCACGTTTTGTGTCTGACTGTCCTGCGTCCATCCCATGTTCTGCGTCCGTCTGTCCCGCATCCGACATACGACATATGACCGTCCCATGTATGTCCATCCCATGTATGTCCATCCCATGTATAACCGTTTTGGGGCAAATTTCTCCAATTTCAGTCCCGAGCGCCGCGTTTGGGTCCAATTTCCCCATATTTGGTCCCTCAGTGTCACTTTTGGGGCCAATTTTGGGGCCAATTTCCCCATATTTGGTCCCTCAGTGTCACTTTTGGGGCCAATTTTGGGGCCAATTTCCCCATATTTGGTCCCTCAGTGTCACTTTTGGGGCCAATTTTGGTCCAGTTTCCCCATTTTCCGTCCAGAGCATCCAATCCACTTTCCCTCATCAGAGCCTCCCCCCCCCATCCCACCCCCCCAAGCCCTTCCCTCCCTCCCCCCCCCACATCAGGACCCCCCTCCCCAACTCCTCAAACCCCCCCAACCCTCATCCCCCATCAGCCCCCCCCCCCAACACTCCTCCGTCTCCCCATCCCACTCCCCACCTCCCCTACCCCCCCACATCGCCCCCCACCCCACATCAGAACCGCCTCCCCATCACCCCCCCCACCCCTGACCCCCCTTCCCACCCCCATCCCCCCCATATCAGACCCCCCCCCTTTTCCCTCCCATTACCCCCCTCCCCAACCCCATTACCTCCTTCCCCCCCCCCCTGACCCCCCAATCTCCTGCCCCACCCCCATTACCCCCCAGCCCCCCCTGGCCCCCTACTACCCCCACAGACCCCTCACCCCATTACCATTCCCCCCCACGAGCCCCCACTGACAACCCCCACCCCCCCCCCACGACCCCTCACTGACCCCCATTACCCCCCATTTCCCCCCCACTGGCCCCCACAGTCACCCCCCCCACCCCCTTTTCCCCCATTTTCCCCCCTACTTATGACCCCATTCCCCCACTGCCCCCCATCTCCCTCCCCCCACCCCCCCACTGACCCCCCACTGACCCCCCCTGGCCCCCCCCCCCCCCATTCCCCCACTGCCTCCCCCATCTCTCCCCATTCCCCCACTGACCCCCCCAATTTCCCAACCCCCATTCCCCCCCACTGCCCCCCCATCTCCCTCCCCCCCCTGACCCCCCATTCACCTCCCCACCCCCTATTTCCCCCCCACTGACCCCCCCATCTCCCTCCCCCGCCCCCCCACTGACCCCCATTTCCCCCCACTTCCCCCCCATCTCCCTCCTCCCACCCCCCTCAATGTCCCCCCCTGACCCCCATTCCCCCCACAACCCCCCCGACCCCCATTTCCCTCCCACTGCCCCCCATCTCCCTCCCACTGCCCCCCCATCTCCCTCCCCTCACCCCCCCACGGACCCCCCAATGTCCCCCCCGACCCCCATTTCCCCCCCACAACCCTGCCCCCGACCCCAATTCCCCCCCCCCGCCCCCCATTTCCCCCCCCACAAACTCCCCCCGACCCCCATTTCCCCTCCATCTCCCTCCCCCCACCCCCCCACTGACCCCCCAATGTCCCCCCCGACCCCCATTTCCCCCCCACAACCCCCCATCTCCCTCCCCCATTGACCCCCCCACTGCCCCCCCCGCCCCCCATTTCCCCCCCACAACCCTCCCCCCCGACCCCAATTTCCCCCCCCGACCCCCATTTTCCCCCCCCCACAAACCCCCCCCGACCCCCATTTTCCCTCCATCTCCCTCCCCCCACCCCCCACTGACCCCCCAATGTCCCCCCCGACCCCCATTTCCCCCCCACTGCCCCCCATCTCCCTCCCCCATTGACCCCCCCAATGTCCCCCCGCCCCCCATTTCCCCCCCACAACCCTCCCCCCCGACCCCAATTCCCCCCCTGACCCCCATTTCTCCCCCCACAAACCCCCCCCGACCCCCATTTCCCCTCCATCTCCCTCCCCTCACCCCCCCACGGACCCCCCAATGTCTCCCCCGCCCCCCATTTTCCCCCCACAACCCTTCCCCCGACCCCATTTCCCCCCCCACAAACTCCCCCCCGACCCCCATTTTCCCTCCATCTCCCCCCCCCACCCCCCCACTGACCCCCAATGTCCCCCCCGACCCCAATTTCCCCCCCACTGCCCCCATCTCCCTCCCCCATTGACCCCCCCACTGCCCCCCCGCCCCCCATTTCCCCCCCACAACCCTCCCCCCCGACCCCAATTTCCCCCCCCCGACCCCCATTTCCCCCCCACAAACCCCCCCCGACCCCCATTTCCCCTCCATCTCCCTCCCCCCCACCCCCCCACTGACCCCCCAATGTCCCCCCCGACCCCCATTTCCCCCCCACTGCCCCCCCATCTCCCTCCCCTCACCCCCCACGGACCCCCCAATGTCCCCCCCGACCCCCATTTCCCCTCCCACAAACCCCCCCGACGCCCATTTTCCCTCCATCTCCCTCCCCCCACCCCCCACTGACCCCCCAATGTCCCCCCCGACCCCCATTTCCCCCCCACAACCCCCCATCTCCTTCCCTCACCCCTCTCACTGACCCCTCCACTGCCCCCCCCGCCCCCCATTTCCCCCCCCACAAACCCCCCCGACCCCCATTTCCCCTCCATCTCCCTCTCCCCACCCCCCACTGACCCCCCAATGTCCCCCCCGACCCCCATTCCCCCCCCACAACCCCCCATCTCCCTCCCCCATTGACCCCCCCAATGTCCCCCCGCCCCCCATTTCCCCCCCACAACCCTCCCCCCCGCCCCCAATTTCCGCCCCCCGCCCCCCATTCCCCCCCCCCCCGACCCCCCCAGCCCCCCCGCTGACCCTTGTTCCCCCCGCAGAGAGGAGCAGTCGGCGGAGGGGCTGAAGGAGCGCCCCCCGAAGGCCAAGAAGGGCCGCAAGGAGCGCAGAGAAGACCCGGAAGCGGAAGCGGAAGCGGCGGCGGAGCCGTCGGGAGCCGAGCCGGCGGAGGCGGGAAAAGCGGACGGCTCCGGGGGAAGCGCGGCCGCCCCGGCCGGACCGGAAGCGTCGGCGTCCCCCAAGCAGCGGCGCTCCATCATCCGCGACCGCGGCCCGATGTACGACGACCCCACGCTGCCCGAGGGCTGGACCAGGAAGCTCAAGCAGCGCAAGTCCGGCCGCTCCGCCGGGAAGTACGACGTCTATCTCATCAAGTGAGCGCCATAATTGGCTCTGTTAATTGGCTTAATTGGTTGTGGGGGAGAATTAATTGGGCGTGGGGTAATTGGGCACCATGGGGTAATTGGGTGTGGGGTAATTGGGGTTATGGGGCACCATGGGAAGTACGACGTCTGTCTCATCAAGTGAGCGCCCTAATTGGCTCTGTTAATTACGGGGATTGTGTTAATTAGGGGGAGTTAATTGGGGCGTGGGGTAATGGGGCACCATGGGGTAATTGGGTGTGGGGTAATTGGGGTTATGGGGCACCATGGGAAGTACGACGTCTATCTCATCAAGTGAGCGCCATAATTGGCTGCCTTAATTACGGGGATTGTGCTAATTAGGGGGAGTTAATGGGGCCTGGGGTAATGGGGCGTGGGGTAATGGGGTGTGGGGTAATGGGGTTATGGGGCACCATGGGGTAATTAATTGGGTATGGAGTAATTGGGGTTATGGGGCACCATGGGAAGTACGACGTCTATCTCATCAAGTGAGCGCCCTAATTGGCTCTGTTAATTATGGGGATTGTGTTAATTAGGGGGAGTTAATTGGGTACGGGGTTATGGGGCACCATGGGGTAATTAATTGGGTATGGGGTAATTGGGCACCTTGGGGTTATGGGGCACCATGGGAAGTACGACGTCTGTCTCATCAAGTGAGCGCCTAATTGGCTCTGTTAATTGGCTTAATTGGTTGTGGGGGGGAATTAATTGGGCGTGGGGTAATTGGGCACTATGGGGTAATTGGGCACATGGGGTAATTGGGGTTATGGGGCACCATGGGAAGTACGACGTCTAGCTCATCAAGTGAGCGCCTTAATTGGCTCTGTTAATTACGGGGACTGTGTTAATTAGGGGGAGTTAATTGGGCGTGGGGTAATGGGCGTGGGTAATTGGGCACCATGGAGTTATGGGGCACCATGGGGTTATGGGGCACCATGGGAAGTACGACGTCTAGCTCATCAAGTGAGCGCCTTAATTGGTTCTGTTAATTGGCTTAATTGGTTGTGGGGGGGAGTTAATTGGGCATGGGGTAATTGGGCACTATGGGGTAATTGGGCACCATGGGGTAATTGGGTGTGGGGTAATTGGGGTTATGGGGCACCATGGGAAGTACGACGTCTGTCTCATCAAGTGAGCGCCCTAATTGGCTCTGTTAATTACGGGGATTGTGTTAATTAGGGGGAGTTAATTGGGCGTGGGGTAATGGGGCACCATGGGGTAATTGGGCACCATGGGGTAATTGGGTGTGGGGTAATTGGGGTTATGGGGCACCATGGGAAGTACGATGTCTATCTCATCAAGTGAGCGCCATAATTGGCTCTGTTAATTACGGGGATTGTGTTAATTAGGGGGAGTTAATTGGGTACGGGGTTATGGGGCACCATGGGGTAATTAATTGGGTATGGGGTAATTGGGTGTGGGGTAATTGGGGTTATGGGGCACCATGGGAAGTACGACGTCTGTCTCATCAAGTGAGCGCCTTAATTGGCTCTGTTAATTACGGGGATTGTGTTAATTAGGGGGAGTTATTGGGTACGGGGTTATGGGGCACCATGGGGTAATTAATTGGGTATGGGTAATTGGGTGTGGGGTAATTGGGGTTATGGGGCACCATGGGAAGTACGACGTCTGTCTCATCAAGTGAGCGCCATAATTGGCTCTGTTAATTGGCTTAATTGGTTGTGGGGGAGAATTAATTGGGCGTGGGGTAATTGGGCACTATGGGGTAATTGGGCACCATGGGGTTATGGGGCACCATGGGGTTATGGGGCACCATGGGGTTATGGGGCACCAGGGAAGTACGACGTCTAGCTCATCAAGTGAGCGCCCTAATTGGCTCTGTTAATTACGGGGACTGTGTTAATTAGGGGGAGTTAATTGGGTACGGGGTTATGGGGCACCATGGGGTAATTGGGCACTATGGGGTAATTGGGCGTGGGTAATTGGGGTTATGGGGCACCATGGGAAGTACGGCGTCTATCTCATCAAGTGAGCGCCATAATTGGCTCTGTTAATTACGGGGATTGTGTTAATTAGGGGGAGTTAATTGGGTACGGGGTTATGGGGCACCATGGGGTAATTGGGTGTGGGGTAATTGGGGTTATGGGGCACCATGGGAAGTACGACGTCTGTCTCATCAAGTGAGCGCCATAATTGGCTCTGTTAATTGGCTTAATTGGTTGTGGGGGGGAATTAATTGGGCGTGGGGTAATTGGGCACTATGGGGTAATTGGGCACCATGGGGTTGTAGTGGGGCACCATGGGAAGTACGGCGTCTGTCTCATCAAGTGAGCGCCATAATTGGCTCTGTTAATTACGGGGATTGTGTTAATTAGGGGGAGTTATTGGGTACGTGGTTATGGGGCACCATGGGGTAATTGGGTGTGGGGTAATTAATTGGGTATGGGGTAATTGGGCACCATGGGGTTATGGGGCACCATGGGAAGTACGGCGTCTGTCTCATCAAGTGAGCGTGCTAATTAATTAGGGGTAATTAAATTAATTAGCGGCAATTAGGCATGGGGGTGTTATGAGGTTGTTATGGGGTTACTGTGGGGTTATGGGGCCCAGCTGTGGGGCTGTTATGGGGCTGTTACGGGGCACAGTTATGGGGTTGTTATGGGGCTGTGGGGTTGTTATGGGGTTATGGGGCACAGTTATGGGGTTGTTATGGGGTTGTCATGGGGTTATGGGGTTGTTATGGGATTGTTATGGGGTTGTGGGGTTGTTAAGGGGTTATGGGCACAGTTATGGGGTTGTTATGGGGTTACGGGGTTGTTATGGGGTTGTAATGGGGTTGTGGGGTTGTTATGGGGCACAGCCATGGGGCTGCGGGGTTGTTATGGGGTTATGGAGTTGTTATGGGGTTGTTATGGGGCTGTGGGGTTGTTATGGGGTTACAGGGGTGTTATGGGTTATGGGGCAGAGCCATGGGGCTGTGGGGTTGTTATGGGGTTACAGGGGTGTTATGGGGTTATGGGGCAGAGCCATGGGGCTGTGGGGTTGTTATGGGGCTGTGGGGTTGTTATGGGATTGTTATGGGGTTATGGGACACAGCTATGGGGTTGTGGGGTTGTTATGGGGCTGTGGAGCTGTTATGGGATTATGGGGCACAGCTATGGGGCTGCGGGGTTGTTATGGGGTTGTTATGGGGCTGCGGGGTTGTTATGGGGCTGAGGGGTTGTTATGGGGTTACGGGGTTGTTATGGGGTTGTTATGGGGCTGTGGAGCTGTTATGGGATTATGGGGCACAGCTATGGGGCTGCAGGGTTGTTATGGGGTTGTTATGGGGCTGCGGGGTTGTTATGGGGCTGAGGGGTTGTTATGGGGTTACGGGGTTGTTATGGGGTTGTTATGGGGCTGTGGAGCTGTTATGGGATTATGGGGCACAGCTATGGGGCTGCAGGGTTGTTATGGGGTTGTTATGGGGCTGCGGGGTTGTTATGGGGCTGAGGGGTTGTTATGGGGTTACGGGGTTGTTATGGGGTTGTTATGGGGCTGAGGGGTTGTTATGGGGTTACGGGGTTGTTATGGGGCACAGCTATGGGGTTGTTATGGGGTTGTTATGGGGTTGTTATGGGGCTGTGGGATTGTTATGGGGTTGTTATGGGGCAGAGCAGCACCACTGGGTTCCCAGCCACTTTTGGGGTGAAAAAGTCCAATTTCAGTCCCCACGTGCCCCATTTGGGGTTGAAAAGCCCTGATTTCGGTGCCCCTGTGCCCCATTTTGGGTTGAAATTCCTCGATTTCGGTGCCCCGTTTTGGGTCAAAATTTTTCAATTTCGGTGCCCCATTCTGGGTCGAAATTCCTCGATTTCGGTGCCCCATTTTGGGTCGAAATCCTTCAATTTTGGTGCCCCATTTTGCCCCATTCTGGGTCAAAATCCCTCAATTTTGGTGCCCCCGTGCCCCATTTTGGGTCGAAATTCCTCGATTTCGGTGCCCCCATGCCCCATTTTGGGTCGAAATCCCTCGATTCTGGCCCCCCGTGCCCAATTCTGGGTCGAAATTCCTCGATTTCTGCCCATTTGGGGTCGAAATTCCTCGATTTTGTTGCCCCCGTGCCCCATTCTGGCTGGAAATCCCTCGATTTCGGTGCCCCTATGCCCCATTCTGGCTCGAAATTCCTCGATTTTTCCCCCCCCAATGCCCCACTTTGGGTCGAAATCCCTCGATTTCGGTGCCCCCGTGCCCCATTTTGGGTCGAAATCCCTCGATTTTGCCCCATTTTGGGTCAAAATTCCTCGATTTTGGTGCCCCCATGCCCCATTTTGGGTCGAAATCCCTCGATTCTGGCCCCCCGTGCCCCATTTTGGGTCGAAATCCCTCGATTTCGGTGCCTCATTTTGGGTCGAAATTCCTCGATTTCGGTGCCCCATTTTGGGTCGAAATCCCTCGATTCCGGCCCCCCTGTGCCCCATTCTGGGTCGAAATCCCTCGATTTTGGTGCCTTCGTGCCCCATTCTGGGTCGAAATCTCTCAATTTTGGTGCCCCCGTGCCCCATTTTGGGTCGAAATTCCTCGATTTCGGTGCCCCTGTACCCTGTTTTGGGTTGAAATTCCTCGATTCTGGCCCCCGTGCCCCATTTTGGGTCGAAATCCCTCGATTTTTCCCCCCCGTGCCCCATTTTGGGTCGAAATTCCTCGATTTCGGTGCCCCCATGCCCCATTTTGGGTCGAAATCCCTCGATTCTGGCCCCCGTGCCCAATTCTGGGTCGAAATTCCTCGATTTCTGCCCCATTTGGGGTCGAAATTCCTCGATTTTGGTGCCCCCGTGCCCCATTCTGGCTGGAAATCCCTCGATTTCGGTGCCCCTATGCCCCATTCTGGCTCGAAATTCCTCGATTTTTCCCCCCCAATGCCCCACTTTGGGTCGAAATCCCTCGATTTCGGTGCCCCCGTGCCCCATTTTGGGTCGAAATCCCTCGATTTCTGCCCCATTCTGGGTCGAATTCCTCGATTTCTGCCCCATTTTGGGTCGAAATTCCTCGATTTTGTTGCCCCCGTGCCCCATTCTGGCTTGAAATCCCTCGATTTCGGTGCCCCCATGCCCCATTCTGGCTCGAAATCCCTCAATTTCTGCCCCATTTTGGGTCGAAATCCCTCAATTTTCCCCCCCGTGCCCCATTTTGGGTCGAAATTCCTCGATTTCGGTGCCCCTGTACCCTGTTTTGGGTTGAAATCCTCGATTTTTCCCCCCCCGTGCCCCATTCTGGCCGCAAATCCCTCGATTCCGACCCCGCCGCGCCCGATTTGGGGTGGAATCGCCCCGTTTTGGGGTGGAATCGGCCCGTTTTGGGGTGGAATCGGCCCGTTTTGGGGTGGAATCGCCCCCGTTTTGGGGTGGAATCGGCCCGTTTTCGGGTGGAATCGCCCCGATTTGGGGTGGAATCGCCCCGTTTTGGGGTGGAATCGCCCCGTTTTCGGGTGGAATCGCCCCGATTTGGGGTGGAATCGGCCCGTTTTGGGGTGGAATCGCCCCGTTTTGGGGTGAAATGGCCCCGTTTTGGGGTGGAATCGGCCCGTTTTCGGGTGGAATCGGCCCGTTTTGGGGTGGAATCGCCCCCGTTTTGGGGTGGAATCGGCCCGTTTTGGGGTGGAATCGGCCCATTTTGGGTGGAATCGCTCCGTTTTGGGGTGGAATCGGCCCGTTTTCGGGTGGAATCGGCCCGTTTTGGGGTGGAATCGGCCCGTTTTGGGGTGGAATCGCCCCGTTTTGGAGTGGAATCGGCCCGTTTGGGGTGGAATCGGCCCGTTTTGGGGTGGAATCGCCCCGTTTTGGGGTGAAATGGCCCCGTTTTGGGGTGGAATCGGCCCGTTTTCGGGTGGAATCGCCCCCGTTTTGGGGTGGAATCGGCCCGTTTTGGGGTGGAATCGGCCCATTTTGGGGTGGAATCGCTCCGTTTTGGGGTGGAATCGGCCCGTTTTGGGGTGGAATCGGCCCGTTTTGGGGTGGAATCGCCCCGTTTTGGAGTGGAATCGGCCCGATTTGGGGTGGAATCGCCCCGTTTTCGGGTGGAATCGCCCCGTTTTGGGGTGGAATCGCCCCGTTTTGGGGTGGAATCGCCCCCGTTTTGGGGTGGAATCGCCCCCTTTTCGGGTGGAATCGGCCCGTTTTGGGGTGGAATCGCCCCCGTTTTGGGGTGGAATCGGCCCGATTTGGGGTGGAATCGCCCCCGTTTTGGGGTGGAATCGCCCCCTTTTCGGGTGGAATCGGCCCGTTTTGGGGTGGAATCGCCCCCGTTTTGGGGTGGAATCGCCCCGTTTTGGGGTGGAATGGCCCCGTTTTGGGGTGGAATCGCCCCGTTTTGGGGTGAATCGCCCCCTTTTCGGGTGGAATCGGCCCGTTTTGGGGTGGAATCGGCCCGTTTTGGGGTGGAATCGCCCGTTTTGGGGTGGAATCGCCCCGATTTGGGGTGGAATCGGCCCGATTTGGGGTGGAATGGCCCCGTTTTGGGGTGGAATCGCGCCCGTTTTGGGGTGGAATCGCCCGATTTGGGGTGGAATCGCCCGTTTTGGGGTGGAATCGCCCCCGTTTTGGGGTGGAATCGCCCCGTTTTGGGGTGGAATCGCCCGTTTTCGGGTGGAATCGGCCCGTTTTGGGGTGGAATCGGCCCGTTTTGGGGTGGAATCGCCCCCGTTTTGGGGTGGAATCGCCCCGTTTTGGGGTGGAATCGCCCCGTTTTCGGGTGGAATCGCCCCGTTTTGGGGGTGGAATCGCCCGTTTTGGGGTGAAATCGCCCCGTTTTCGGGTGGAATCGCCCCGTTTGGGGTGGAATCGGCCCGATTTGGGGTGGAATGGCCCCGTTTTCGGGTGGAATCGCCCCCGTTTTTGGGGTGGAATCGCCCCGTTTTGGGGTGGAATCGCCGCGTTTTGGGGTGGAATCGCCCCCGTTTTGGGGTGGAATCGGCCCGTTTTGGGGTGGAATCGCCCCCGTTTTGGGGTGGAATCGGCCCGATTTGGGGTGGAATCGCCCCCGTTTTGGGGTGGAATCGGCCCGATTTGGGGTGGATCGCCCCGTTTTGGGGTGGAATCGGCCCGTTTTGGGGTGGAATCGGCCCGATTTGGGGTGGAATCGGCCCGTTTTCGGGTGGAATCGCCCCCTTTTCGGGTGGAATCGCCCCCTTTTCGGGTGGAATCGGCCCGTTTTGGGGTGGAATCGCCCCCGTTTTGGGGTGGAATCGGCCCGTTTCGGGTGGAATCGCCCCGTTTTGGGGTGGAATCGGCCGATTTGGGGTGGAATCGGCCCGTTTTGGGGTGGAATCGGCCCGTTTTGGGCTTTGCGTGCTGAGCCGCGTCCTTTCAGCCCGCAGGGCAAAGCCTTCCGCTCCAAGGTGGAGCTGATCGCGTACTTCGAGAAGGTGGGCGACACCTCCTTGGACCCCAACGACTTCGACTTCACCGTGACGGGTCGGGGCAGCCCCTCCCGCCGCGAGCAGCGACCCCCCAAAAAACCCAAGAGCCCCAAAAGCCCCGGATCGGGGAGGGGGCGGGCGGCCCAAAGGGAGCGGCGGCGGCGGCGGCGGTGGGGGTGGGGGGGGGGGGAGGAGGGGGCGGCGGGGGCGGCGGGGGGGGGGGGCGGCGCGGGGGTCGGGGGGGGGGGGAGGGGGGAGGTTGAGGGCGGCGGCGGAACGCGGGGGGGGGTCGGCTGTTGGTTAAGATGCCGTTCGCCGGCGGGGGGGCGCCGGCTTCGCCCCCCACCCCGACGACGCCGCTGCCGCCGTCGGCCGCCCACCCCCACCCTCATCCTCCTCCTCCTCCTCCCCCCCCAACTCCGGGTTTGGGGGGGGTCAAAAGACCGGGAAGGAAACGGAAAGCGAAACCGACAGCCGTTCCGTGCCCAAAAAACGGGGTCGCAAACCGGGGGGGGGCGGCGGAGGGGGGGGGGGCGGCGGCGGCGGCGGGGCCGGAGGCGGCGGCGGAGGAGGAGGAGGAGGTGGGGGGGGGGCCTAACCGGGGGGGGGGGAGGGGGGGGTTCCTCCGGGCCCCCCCCCCCGATAGAGGCCAAGAAGAAAACGGCGGCCGCCCCCCCCGCGGCCCGGCAGCAGGAAACGGCGCTGCCCATCAAGAAGCGTAAAACCCGCGAGGCCGCCGCCCCCCCCCCCGCCGCCGCCGCCCCCCCCTCCGCCTCCCACCCCTCCGGAAGCGGCCGCCCCCCCTCCCGTCGCCCCCCCCCCGCCGCCCCCCAACAAGGGACCCCGGAGCGCCCGCGGCAGCCCCGGCCGCAGCCCCAAAGCTCGGGGGGGGGTCGGGGGGGCAGGAGGAGGAGGAGGAGGAGGTGGGGGGGCGGCGGGGGGAGGGGGGGGCAAACGCAACACGCCCCCCCCGCCGTCGCCTTCGTCGCCCCCCCCTCCTCAACCGCCACCACCGCCGCCGCCGCCGCCCCCCCCCCTCCGCCCCCCAGGACAGCGCTCAGGACCTCAGGGGGGGGGGACCCCCGGACGGCTGCCCCCCGGAACCGGCCCAGCCTCACCCCCCCCAACAGCCCCCCCACAAACACCGGGGGGGAGCCCGAGAGAAAGGACTCCTCCTCCTCCTCTTCCTCCTCCTCCTCCTCCTCCTCCTCCTCTTCTGCCGCCGCCGCCGCCGCCGCCCCCCCCTCGTCCTCGCCCCCCACCGCTCCCCCCCCCGGCTCCGTTCCGCGGCCTCCCCCCCCCCACGAGGAACCCGTCGACAGCCGGACGCCGCTGCCCGAGCGGGTCAGCTGACTGTGACCCCCCCCCCCCCCGCCGGGCCCCCCCCGACGAAACCCCCCCCGGACGGACCCACGGACGGAGCCCCCCCACGGACGGACACGCGGATGGACGGACGGATGGACGGAGCCCCCCCCCTCCCCCTCACCGTGGACGCACGGATGGATGGACAGGCGGACGGATGGATGGACAGGCAGACAAACGGACGGATGGACGCAACCCCCCCCTCTCCCCCCCCCCCCGCCCCCCCCACGGGACGCGGCCCCCCCGGCCCCCCCCGCTTTGCACTTTGGCCTATGGGGGCTTTGCACTACGCGGCCGCGGTGGGGCCGGGAGCGGCCAATGGGGAGCGAGGAGGGGCCGGGAGCGGCCATGGGGATGGAGCGCATCCGGAGCGGGAGAATGCGCGGGGCCAATGGGGAGCGAGCGCGGCGCGGTCGGCGACCAATCGGGTGCGAGCTGCGGGCGGGGGCGAGAGCCGGCATCGGGCCAATGGGGAGAGATCGGAGGGAGGATCCGGTCGTGAGCCAATCGGAGGCGGGATCCGCTGCGGGGCCGACAGGCGGCGGTCGGGCGGGATCGAGCCGTGAGCCAATCGGGAGGCGCCTCCGGCAGAGCTTCAGCCAATCGGGAGCAAAGCTGGGTGGGAGCGGGATCTGGTCGTGAGCCAATCGGGACAGAGGGAGGGCTTGGACAGGGCCCGGCCTTGGGCCAATCGGAAGCGGCCTCCGCTGGGCCGGGATCCGGTGTTCAGCCAATCAAGAACAACTTCCTGACGAGTCCGGGGGGGGGGGGACAGGCAGGGGCGAGGGGAGGGGGGCGAAGGGGAGCGGTCTGCTGTTCAGCCAATCAGGAGAGGTTCTGCGAAGGGGGCGGGATCTGGTTAGGAGCCAATGGAGAGCGAGCGAGTCTCTGACAACCTTTAAGCCAATCGGGAGGGAGCTCTCAGTGGGGATCCGGCGCCGAGCCAATGGGGAGCGGCGCCGAGCGGGCGGGCCGAGGCCTGGAGCGGGGATCTGGTTCTCGGCCAATCAGGAGCGGCCCTGGGCTCGGGGGATCCACCCCTGCCCGGCCGGCAGCGGCGCTGGATCGAGGCGGGATCCGGCCGGGATCCAATCGGGAGTGACGTTGGATTGGAGGGGCGGGTCCGGTGTCCATCCAGCGGGAGGTGGGCGGGGCCGGGGCGGGATCCGGCCGGGAGCCAATCAGGAGCTGCCCTGGGCCGGGCTGCGATCCAGGAGGGAGCCAATCACGTGTTGCCTTGGGACAGGCTGGGAGCCAATCAGGAGGTGCCCCGGGGCTGGCTAGCGGTCCAGCAGGGGGCCAATCGGGAAGGACTGCGGGGTGTCGGGTGATCCGGTAGGGAGCCAATCACGTGTCGTCTGGGGACAGGCTGGGAGCCAATCACGTCGTCTGGGGGCAGGCTGGAGCCAATCGGGAGACAGTCTTGGCCAGCCTGCGGTCCAGCGGGGAGCCAATTGGGAAGAATTGCGGGTTGTGTCACGATCCGGTAGGGAGCCAATCACGTGCTGCCTTGGGACAGGCCAGGGGAACCGGCCGGGAGCCAATCAGAAGCAGCAGGATTCAGTAGGGAGCCAATCAACTGGGAGCGGTCCTTCCGGTGGGTGGGATCCAGACAGGAGCCAATCAGGAGTTGCTGTAGGGGAAAGGGGGGGGGCTTGGAATCCAGTCGCGAGCCAATCAGGAGTGGCTGTGGGCTGGGACGGGCTGCAGGGACTGACCAATCAGAAGCGGTCTTGGCTTGGGTGGAATCGAGTCCGGAGCCAATCAAGAGATGCTGTGAGCTGGGGCAGGCTGCAGGGACTGACCAATCAGAAGCGGTGTCGGCTTGGGCGGGATCCAGCCCAGAGCCAATCAGGAGTGGCTGCGGGCTGGGATAGGCTGCAGGGATTGGCCAATCAGAAGCGGCCTTGGCTTGGGTGGAATCTGGTCTGGAGCCAATCAGGAGTTGCTATGAGCTGGGGCGGGCTGCAGGGACTGACCAATCAGAAGCGGTCTTGGCTTGGGTGGAATCGAGTCCAGAGCCAATCAGGAGTTGCTGTGGGATGGAACGGCTGCAGGGACTGACCAATCAGAAGCGGTCTTGGCTTGGGCGGGATCCAGCCCGGAGCCAATCACGAGAGGGGGGGCAGCAGCAAGAGAGCCAATCAGCAGCGCCGTGGGCGGGGGGATCCGGTCTCCGTCCAATAGGAAGCGACCGCAGCCTCCCCACGATTCGCCCATCCCTTTGGGGGGGGGGAGGGCCCCTCCCACGCGGGATTTGGGGGGGGGTCCCGTCACCGCCCCCCCCTCGCGCCGTTCTTCCGCCCCCCCCACAACCCCCATCTTCCCACCCCCCCCCCCGGGACTGTTAACGCCCACCCCTCCCCCCTCCTCAAAACCCCCCCCCCCAATCCCCCCCCCCCCCCACGGCCGCGGGGCCCCCCCCGCTCCTCATGGCAATAAGGGGGGGCCCTTTTTGCTAAAAAAAAAAAAAGGTGAAAAAAAAAAAAAAGTGAACCAACCAACCACAATTACACCAAGCAGAGCAACGCCGCCGGGTGGGGGGGGGGAGGGGGGGTGGGGGGGGGGGTTGGTGGGGAGGGGGGGGGGGGGCCCGGGGGCTATTTATTGTGACCCCCCCAGGGCGGCCGCGCCGGACTCTGTGCTGAGACAGCAGCTATAAACCTGTGTAACCCGCCTCGGCCTGCTGTAAGGGGGGGGGGGCGTGGGGGGGGGGCACGTAGGGATGGGGGGGGTCCCGTGGGGGGGGGGGGGCTGTAAGGACGTGTGGGGCTGGGGGGGTCCCTTGGGGGGGGGGTCCGGGGGGGGGCACATAGGGATGTGTGGGGCTGGGGGGGCTCCTGGGGGGGGGGTTTAGGGATGTGTGGGGCTGAGGGGGGGTCTTATAGGGCTGGGAGGGGTTGCGGGGGGGCACATAGGGATGTGTGGGGCTGGGGGGGTTTTTGGGGGGGGGCACATAGGGACGTGTGGGGCTGGGGGGGTCCCATAGGGCTGGGGGGGGGTCCCTTGGGGGGGTCTGGGGGGGGGCACTAAGGGATGTATGGGCTGGGGGGTCCCTTGGGGGGGCACATAGGAATGTGTGGGGCTGGGGGGGGGTTCTATAGGGCTGGGGGGGTCCCGTGGGGGGGGCACATATAGGGACGTGTGGGGCTGGGGGGGTCCCATACGCTGGGGGGGTCCCTTGGGCTGGGGGGGCACATATAGGGATGTGTGGGGCTAGGGGGTGCCTTGGGGGGGGGTCCGGGGGGGGGCACATAGGGATGTGTGGGGCTGGGGGGGTCCTGGGGGGGGGGGTTAGGGATGTGTGGGGCTGAGGGGGGGTCTTATAGGGCTGAGAGGGGTTGCGGGGGGGGCACATAGGGATGTGTGGGGCTAGGGGGGGTCCCTTGGGGGGGGGCACATAGGAACGTGTGGGGCTGGGGGGGTCCCATAGGGCTTGGGGGGGTCTGGGGGGGGGCACTAAGGGATGTATGGGGCTGGGGGGGGTCCGTGGGGGGGGGCACATATGGGACCTATAGGGCTGGGGGGGGTCCTATAGGGCTGGGGGGGCTTTTGGGGGGGGGCACATATAGGGATGTGTGGGGCTGGGGGGGTCCCATAGGGCTGGGGGGTCCCTTGGGGGGGGGTCCGGGGAGGGGGCACATAGGGATGTGTGGGGCTGGGGGGGTTTTTGGGGCTGGGGGGGTCCTGTGGGGCTGGGGGGGTTTTTGGGGGGGCACATAGGGATGTGTGGGGCTGGGGGGGTCCGTGGGGGGGGTGTCTATAGGGATGTGTGGGGATGGGGGGGGTCCTATAGGGCTGGGGGGGGTTGTGGGGGGGGCACATTTAGGGATGTGTGGGGCTGGGGGGGTCCCATAGGGCTGGGGGATCCCTTGGGGGGGTCTGGGGGGGGGGGGCACATAGGGATGTGTGGGGCTGGGGGGGTCCCTGGGGGGGGGGCACATATAGGGATGTGTGGGGCTGGGGGGGTCCCATAGGGCTGGGGGGTCCCTTGGGGGGGGGGGGGGGTCCGGGGGGGGGGCACATAGGGATGTGTGGGGCTGGGGGGGTTTTTGGGGCTGGGGGGGTCCTGTGGGGCTGGGGGGGTTTTTGAGGGGGGCACATAGGGATGTGTGGGGCTGGGGGGGGTCCGTGGGGGGGGTGTCTATAGGGATGTGTGGGGATGGGGGGGGTCCTATAGGGCTGGGGGGGTTGTGGGGGGGGCACATTTAGGGATGTGTGGGGCTGGGGGGGTCCCATAGGGCTGGGGGTCCCTTGGGGGGGGGGGGGTCCGGGGGGGGGAGCACATAGGGATGTGTGGGGCTGGGGGGGGGTCCTTTAGGTCTGGGGGGGGGGATGTGGGGGGGGGGCTGTAGGGATGTGTGGGGCTGGGGGGGGGTCCGTGGGGGGGGCACATAGGGATGTGTGGGGCTGGGGGGGTCTTATAGGGCTGGGGAGTCCCTTGGGGGGGGGCACATAGGGCTGGGGGGGTTCCTGGGGGGGTCCCATAAGGATGTGTGGGGCTGGGGGGGGGGTCCTATAGGGCTGGGGGGGTTCCTGGGGGGGGGGGCACATAGGGATGTGTGGGGCTGGGGGGGGGGTGACACGTGATCCTGCTGGGGGGGGGGGCGCGAAGAAGACGACGCTCGTGACGTCACCGCAGCACCGCCCCCAGTGACGTCACGGAGGAGGGGGCGTGGCTCCCGCAGACTCCGTTTTCCCGCCGCCCGCAGGCCACGCCCCCAATGGCGGCCGTCCCCATGGCAACCGGGGAGGGGGGGCGGTGCCGAAGCGCTCCCAAGATGGCGGCCTTAAAGGGGCCGCGCCCCGCGTGCGGATCACGGGGACACGTGGGGGGGGGGGGGTGGAATATTTGGGGGAAAATGAGGCGGTTTTGGGGTCTGTGATTTTTATGGGGGAAATAAGGGCGGTTTGGGTCTGAGGGCGGCGTCTGGGGCTGGGCGGGGTGAGCTGGAGGGATGGGGGGGGCAAGGAGGGCTGTGCGACCATTTTGGGGCAAATTGTGAGAATTTGGGGCAAATTGGGGTTTTGGGGCAAATTGTGAGAATTTGGGGCAAATTGGGGTTTTTAGGGGCAGATTGTGAGAATTTGGGGCAAATTGGGGCTTTTTTGGGGGCAAATTGGGGCTTTTGGGGCAAATTTCTGCCAAATTTGGGGCAAATCTGTGCTAATTTGGGGCAAATTGGGGGTAAATTTGTGATAATTTGGGGGAAATTGTGAGAATTTTGGGCAAATCGGGGCTTTTAGGGGCAAATCTGTGCTAATTTGGGGCAAATCTGCTTATGTAGGGCAAATTTGGGCTTTTTGGGGTAAATTGTGATAATTTGGGGCAAATTTGTGATAATTTGGGGGAAAATGCGCTAATTTGGGGCAAATTGGGGCTTTTGGGGGGCAAATTTCTGCTAATTTGGGGCAAATCTGCTCTTTTGGGGCAAATTGGGGCTTTTTGGGGCAAATCTGTGCTAATTTGGGGAAAATCTGTGCTAATTTGGGGTAAATTGGGGCTTTTGGGGCAAATCTGTGCTAATTTGGGGAAAATCTGTGCTAATTTGGGGCAAATCGGGGCTTTTTGGGGCAAATTTGTGAGAATTTGGGGCTAATTGGGGCTTTTTGGGGGTAAATTGGGGCTTTTGGGGGGCAAATCTTTGATAATTTTGGTCAAATCTGTGCTAATTTGGGGCAAATTTGGACTTTTGGGGGCAAATCTGTGATCATTTGGGGCAAATTGGGACTTTTTAGGGGCAAATTGGGGCTTTGGGGGCAAATTTGTGCTAATTTTGGGGCAAAACTGGGGCTTTTTGGGGCAAATCTGAGATAATTTGGGGGAAATCTGTGCTTATTTGGGGTAAATTGGGGCTTTTGGGGGGCAAATCTTGATAATTTGGTCAAATCTGTGCTAATTTGGGGCAAATTTGGGCTTTTGGGGCAAATCTGTGATCATTTGGGGCAAATTGGGACTTTTTAGGGGCAAATTGGGGCTTTTGGGGCAAATTGGGGCTTTTTGGGGCAAATCTGTGACTCCTTTTGGGCAAATCTGTGTTTCTTTGGGGCAAATTTCTGCTAATTTGGGGCAAATCTTTCCTTATTTTGTGCAAATTGGGGCTTTTCGGGGCAAATCTGTGCTAATTTGTGGCAAATTGGGGCTTTTTGGGGGCAAATTTGTGATAATTTGGGGCAAAATTGGGGCCAATCTGTGTTTCTTTGGGGCAACTTGGAGCTTTTGGGGGCAAATCTGTGATAATTTGGGGCAAAATGGCTTTTTGGGGGGCAAATCTGTGCATTTTTGGGGCAAATTTGTGCTTCTTTGGGGCAAATTTCTACTAATTTGGGGCAAATCTTTCCTTATTTTGTGCAAATTGGGGCTTTTCGGGGCAAATCTGTGCTAATTTGTGGCAAATTGGGGCTTTTCGGGGCAAATTTGTGATGATTTGGGGCAAATTGGGGCCAATCTGTGTTTCTTTGGGGCAACTTGGAGCTTTTGGGGGCAAATCTGTGATAATTTGGGGCAAAATGGTTTTTGGGGGGCAAATTTGTGCTTCTTTGGAGCAAATTTCTGCTAATTTGGGGCAAATCTTTCCGTATTTTGTGCAAATTGGGGCTTTTGGTGGCAAATCTGTGCTAACTTGAGGGCAAATTGGGGCTTTTGGGGGCAAATTTGTGATCATTTGGGGCAAATTTCTGCTAATTTGGGGCAAATCTTTCCTTATTTTGTGCAAATTGGGGCTTTTCGGGGCAAATCTGTGCTAATTTGTGGCAAATTGGGGCTTTTCGGGGCAAATTTGTGATAATTTTGGGGCAAATTGGGGCCAATCTGTGTTTCTTTGGGGCAACTTGGAGCTTTTGGGGGCAAATCTGTGATAATTTGGGGCAAAATGTTTTTTTGGGGGGCAAATCTGTGCTTATTTGGGGCAAAATTTCTGCTAATTTGGGGCAAATCTTTCCTTATTTGGGGCAAATTGGGGCTTTTGGGGGCAAATCTGTGATCATTTGGGGCAAATTGGGGCTTTTTGGGGACAAATCTGTGCTAATATGTGGCAAATTTGTGCTTTTCGGGGCAAATTTGTGATAATTTGGGGCAAATTGAGGCTCCTTTTGGGCAAATCTGTGATAATTTGGGGGAAATTGGGGCTTTTGGGGGGCAAATCTGTGCTAATTTGTGGCAAATTGGGGCTTTTGGGGGGCAAATTTGTGGAAAATTGGGGCAAATTGTGGCTCTTTCAGGGCGAACTGAGGCTATTTTGGGGTGAATTTTGCCATTTTGTGGCAAACGGGGGCTTTTTGGGTGCAAGCTGGGCCTATTAGGGGCAGACTGGGGCTTTTTTGGGGGCAATTTGGGGCTTTTTGGGAACAATTCGCAGCTCTGTGGGGGTAAATTGAGCCTCTTGGGCAAAGCGGTGCTATATTATAGCAAATTTTGGGCTGTTTTGGGGCAAATTCCGCCTGTTTTGAGGCAAACCGCGGCTCTCTGGTGACAGACGGGGCTTTTGCGGGCGGGTCGGGGCTCTTTTAGTGCAAATCCGTTCTCTTTTGGGGGCAACTCGGGGCACTTTTGGGGCTTTTTGGGACTCTTTTGGGCTCGTCCCCCCCCCCCCCTCCGTTCTCATCCCGCGGCGGCGGTTCGGGCCGCCCCCAAAGGCGGAGCCGCGGCGGGGGCCGGGCCGATGGCGGCGGCTCGTCTCAAAAGCTGCCGTAAAGCTGAGGCACGGCCGAAGCCCCGCGGTCCTCCGGGGCTCCTCACGGTCCCCCTTTCCCCCATTACGGCCGTGCCGGAGCCCCGCACAGCGCTCCGCCCGCGGGGACGGCGGCGCCCAAAATGGCGGCGGCGCTGAGGGGAGACGCTGGGGAGCGAGCGGGGCGCGCCCGGATCTCCGTTTAAATCGCGTTCCGGGGGAGAACTATGAGGAGAAGAGGGGGTGAAACGGGGAGGAGGAGGGGGAAAATGAGTGGAAAAAGGCGAAATTCGGGTGTCGGAATAAAAATAGGCGAAGACGGAACGCTGCGCATGCGCGAGAGCGTTTTGGGCGGGAAACCGCGAGCGCGAGGGAGGGGCCAGGGCGCCTGCGCGCAGCGGAGTGGCGACGCGACGCGCATGCGCCTTGCGAAAGGGGCGGAGAGAAGCGCCTGCGCAGAGCGGAGGGGGCGGGGCCGCGCATGCGCGCTGCCGCGGCAGGCCGTTAGGCGCCAACATCCGGGTCCCGCCGTGCGCCATCTTGGTGGCGGGTGGAGGAGACGCGTCCAACATGGCGGCTCCCAAGCGGCCGTAGCCGCGGCGGCTCACGGGGCCCTGCAGGCCTTCAGCAGCGGCGACAGCGGCTGAGAGCGAGCGGCGGAGCGCGGGCGGCGCGGAGGCGGCGGGAGGAGAGCGGAGAGGTGCGGGGGGAGCGGGAAGGGAGGGAGGGGTGAGACGCGGGGCCGCGGCCGCCGCCATTTTGGAGCGCTGAGGGGACCTCCGCCATCTTTGGGCCGGAGCGGGGCGGGAGGAGGAGGAGGAGGAGGAGGAGGAGGAGGAGGAGGGGGAGGAGGAAGGGCGCAGCGCGGCGCCATTTTGCGCTCCCCCGTCTGACGCAGCGCTGAGGGCCGCATCCGGGTACCGCCGGGGGCGGGAATTGGGAGCCGCGCGGCGCCATCTTGGAAGCCGCATCCGGGCACTTCGCGTGGGGGGGGGGGGAGGGGAGGGGAGGGGGGGAACATCCGGGTCCTTCGGGTCCGCTCCATTGGGGTAAGGGCGGGGGTGGGGTGCGGGGGGGGGGTGCGGCCCCCAATTCTCCCTTTTAATTTTTTACCACGAAATGTTTGATTGAGAGGAGCGTTTCCACCCCAGTGCGTTTATTTCAGGCCTCGGCGCGGCCCGCAAAGCGGCGGCGCTCCCCCGTAGCGGGGAGGGGGGGGGGATAAAGGGGGTCGGGGGGATGTGTGGTGGGGGGGGGGGGGGGAGTTGGGGGGTGGGGGCGGGGCGTAGCGGGAGGGCGTAGCGCAGAGGAGGCGCTCTCCAAGATGGCGGCGCCCATATCGCGCTGAGCGCTCCGTACGGCGGCCGCGAGGCGGGGACTGAGGAGCGGGAGAGCGGGTAAAGAGCGCGGGGGGGGGGGGGGGGGGGGGGAAGGGGAGGAGCACCGGGGAGACCCCGGAGTGGGGAGGAGGGGGGGGGGGGGCGTGGCGGGTGGGAAAAGATACGGAGCGACACCGTGAGCTCCGCTAGGAGCCCGTTTGGTTTCAAGCCCCGCTGGGGGGCTGGGAGGGATGCGTGCAGAGCAGCGCGGTGCTGGCCGCTCCTCTGCGGGGCTTCGCCTCTTTTCCACCGCTCCTTCCTTCCCTCCCTACCTCCCCCCCCCCCCCCGTAGCCCCCCCCAGGCGGTCCCGGTGCGTCCCGATGGCGGTTTCCTGATGCGGAGCGGCGGAGGCCCCCGAGGCCACTCCCCCGAGTGGCGCCTTTTGTCCCATTGGCGCTTTCTGGCGCGGGGTGGGCGGCCTCTACGGCCGCGCCTCCGATTCTGCCGCTGGGGGCCCGCCGTGGCGGTGCCCGGATGTGGGGGGGGCGGGGGGGGGGAGGAGGGAGCGGGCGGAGCGTCGTGGCCACGCCCCCCAACATGGCCGCCCGCACCGAATAGCGGCGGTACCCGGATGTGCGGCGGGCGGAGCGGTGGGTGGCCACGCCCACAAAATGGCCGCCCGCTAGACTTAAAAGCAGGACCCGGATGGTGTAAGGGGGCGGGGCTTAGCGTCGTGGCCACGCCCACAAAACATGGCCGCCCGCTATCTTTAGTGGCGGTACCCGGATGTGGGGGGGGGGGGGGGGGATGGAGCGGAGCGTTTTGTCCAGGCCCCGCAAGCGGCGATCCGCGCCGCATAGCGGCGGTACCCGGATGTGGGGGGGGGGGCCTAACGGAGCGCTGCGGTCCCGCGTTCAAAATGGCGGCCCGCACGGCCCCCCGATGTGGGGGGAGCGGGGTTTCAGTTGGCGCGCCTTGAGGCGGCTCCTCCGGTCCCTTGAACGGCGGTACCCGGATAAAAGCGGGCGGAGCGCCGTGGCGTCGCTTCTAAAATGGCTGCTCCGTGTCCCCTTAAAGGCGGTATCCGGATGCTGAGGGGCGGGGCTTGGGCTGCCGCGCCTCATTGGCCCGCAAGTCCTTGGTGTCAGTACCCGGATGGAGGTGGGCCGCGCCCCTCGCGATGGCGGCATCTATTCTCTTAATGGCGGTCCCCGGATGTTGAGTGGCGGGGCTTAGAGGCCGCGCCCCCATGTGACCGCTCTCTCTCCTACCATTGGTTCCCGCTTGCGTCTGTTGCTCCGCCTCTCGCCGGCGCCCGGATGTGGGTGGGCGGGGTCTCCTCGCCCCGCCCCTTTTGCCCATCGTTCGGCCCAAGATGGCGGCTCCCAGCGCGGCGTGAGAGAGCCGCGTTCCGGCTCCGCCCCGCCCCGACGGCAGCCGCGAGGGGCCGCGCTCCGCCAAACGCGGGAGGGGCGGACGGGGGCCGGGAGGGGCCGCGGGGCGCGCGGTGAGCGCGGGGCGGGGGGGTGGGGGGGAAGGGAGGTGGGCGCCGCCATTTTCCTGCCGGGACGGAGACAAGATGGCGGCTCCCAGGGGTGGGGGGGAAGGGAGGTGGGCGCCGCCATTTTCCTGCCGGGACGGAGACAAGATGGCGGCTCCCAGGGCCGGGGGGGGCGGGGCACAATGGGGCGGTTATGGGGGGGGTAGGAACGGTATAACGTTTATTGGGAGGGGGCACGGTTTGGGGGGCAGTTAATAGGGATAGTTAGGCGAGCATATTAATTAGCGATTTAATTAGTTGGATATTTAATTAGGTTGTAAGCGGGCAATTAGAGTGGGAGCGGGGTGCGTGTTTAATTATTGGGGGGATGGAAAAAAGGTTTGAGATTAATTAGCGCGTACTGAGGGGACATAATTGGTTCAATATACGGGGAGCGAAAAAGGCCCACGGGTGGGGGGTGTGCAGAACAGCGCCCCCTAACGGCGGGCGGGGGAATGGGCTTCTAATGGGGCTCCGTTGGGGGTAATTAGTGGGGGGAGTTAATGAGTTGGGGGCGGGCAGTTATGGGGCTGTTGTTGGGCTTGAGGGGTGGTTATGGGGTGGATCCTGGGGGCAGTTATTGGGGGTGGGGAGTAGAGAAAGTTGTGGGGCGGATCTTGGGGGTGTTTTACAGTGCAGTAGTGGGGTTGTAGAACAGGGGTGGGGTTTTGGGGTGCAGTTATGGGCACTGACTCCCCAGAGCTCAACAGCCTCTCTTGTGGGGCAAATGTGGGGTTTTGGGGTGCTGCTACGGGACACTGAGCCACCCTAGAGCCTACCAGCCCCCTGTTGGGGTTTTGGGGACAGTTATGGGCACTTCTCACCCTCCCCAGAGCATAGCAGCCCCCTTATGGGGCTTTGGGGGGCAGTTATGGGGCACTGACCACCCCCAGAGCCTACCAGCCCCCTGTTACGGGGCGTTTGGGTGCAGTTATGGGACATTGACTCCCTTCCAGAGCTTACCAGCCCATCTTATGGGGTTTCAGAGTGCAGTTATGGGGCACTGAGTCACCCCATAGCCCAACAATTCCCCTCTGGGGGCTTTGGGATGCAGTTATGGGGCACTGAGTCCCCCCCTCAGAGGCCGTCAGCCCCCTTTATGGGGTTGATATGGACCTTTAGGGCGCAGTTATGGGGCACTGACCTGTCCAGAGCCTACCAGATCCCATAAGAGTGCAGTTATGGGGCACTGAGTCCCCCCCCAGAGGCCATCAGCCCCCTTTATGGGGTTGATATGGGCCTTTAGGGCACAGTTATGGGGCACTGACCTCCCCCAGAGCCCACAGCTTCCTTTGTGGGGTTTTAAAACGCGTTTATGGGGCACTGACTCCCCCTCAATTGTCATTCCCCTGTTGGGGCTTTGGGGTGCAGTTATGGGGCACTAACCCGCCCTATAGCACAAGAGCTGTCATTATGGGGCTTTGGGATGCAGTTATGGGACGCCCACCCCCCACCTGTAGCCCAATAACTCCTCTTACGGGGTTTTGGGGTGCAGTTATGGGGCACTGATTCCTTCTATAGTATAATAATTGTCATTATGGGATTTTGAGATACAGTTATGGAGCACTGACTGCCCCCTATAACGTAACAATTCCCCTGTGGGGGCTTTGGGATGCAGTTATGGGGCACTGACCCCCCCCTATAGCCCACCATCTCCCCTTGTGGGGCTTTGGGTGCAGTTATGGGGCACTGACTCCCCCTATAGTACAGCAACTTCCCTTATAGGGCTTTGGGGTGCAGTTATGGGGCACTGACTCCCCCTATAGTACCAGAGGTCTCATTATGGGGTTTTGGTTTTGGGGTGCAGTTATGGGGCACTGATCCCCCCTGTAACATAACAAGTTTTGTTAGGGGGCTTTGGGGTGCAGTTATGGGGCACTGACCCCCCCATAGTACAGGAGGTCTCATTATGGGGCTTTGGGGTGCAGTTATGGGGCACTGACTCCCCCTATATCCCAACAACTTCCTTTATGGGGCTTTGGGGTGCAGTTATGGGGCGCTGACCCCCCCTATATCACAACAACTCCCTTTATGGGGCTTTGGGGTGCAGTTATGGGGCACTGACCCCCCCCTATAGCCCACCATCTCCCCTTGTGGGGCTTTGGGGTGCAGTTATGGGGCACTGACTCCCCCTATAGTACAGCAACTTCCCTTATAGGCTTTGGGGTGCAGTTATGGGGCACTGACTCCCCCTATAGTACCAGAGGTCTCATTATGGGGTTTTGGTTTTGGGGTGCAGTTATGGGGCACTGATCCCCCCTGTAACATAACAAGTTTTGTTAGGGGGCTTTGGGGTGCAGTTATGGGGCACTGACCCCCCCATAGTACAGGAGGTCTCATTATGGGGCTTTGGGGTGCAGTTATGGGGCACTGATCCCCCCTATATCCCAACAATTTCCTTTATGGGCTTTGGGGTGCAGTTATGGGGCGCTGACCCCCCTATATCCCAACAACTTTCTTTATGGGGCTTTGGGGTGCAGTTATGGGGCGCTGACCCCCCATAGCCCAACAACTCCCCTGTGGGGGCTTTGGGGTGCAGTTATGGGGCGCTGACCCCCCCATAGCCCAACAACTCCCCTGTGGGGGCTTTGGGGTGCAGTTATGGGGCACTGACCCCCCTAATTTATTCCCCCCAGAGCCCAGCAGCCCCATGGCGGCGGCGGCTCCGGGCGGGGGGTCCCCGCTGCCCCCCCCCGCATTGACGCCGCGTTGGAAGCGGGTGGTGGGCTGGTCTGGGCCCGTCCCCCGCCCCCGGCACGGGCACCGAGCCGTGGCCATCAAGGAGCTGATCGTGGTGTTCGGAGGAGGCAACGAGGGCATCGTGGATGAGCTGCACGTCTACAACACCGGTGGGGGGCTGGGGGGGCTCGGGGGGGGGCAGCGGGTGGGGTCAGGGGGGGGTTTGGGGGTTCCTGAGAGGGTCTGGGGGACTTGAGGGGGTCTGAGAGGGTTTGGGGGGTCCTGAGGTGGGTTATTAAGAGGTTATGGGGGTTATGGGGGGATTTGGGGGGTCCTGAGGGGGTTATGGGGGACTTGGGGGGTCTGAGAGGGTTTGGGGGTTCCTGAGGTGGGTTATTAAGGGTTATGGGGGTTATGGGGGGATTTGGGGGGTCCTGAGGGGGGTTATGGGGGACTTGGGGGGGGGTCTGAGAGGGTTTGGGGGTTCCTGAGGTGGGTTATTAAGGGGTTATGGGGGGATTTGGGGGGTCCTGAGGGGGGTTATGGGGGACTTGGGGGGGGTCTGAGAGGGTTTGGGAGTTCCTGAGGTGGGTTATTAAGGGGTTATGGGGGATTTGGGGGGTTCTGAGGGGGGTTATGGGGGACTTGGGGGGGGGTCTGAGAGGGTTTGGGCGTTCCTGAGGTGGGTTATTAAGCGGTTATGGGGGGATTTGGGGGGTCCTGAGGGGGGTTATGGGGACTTGGGGGGGTCTGAGAGGGTTTGGGGGTTCCTGAGGTGGGTTATTAAGGGGTTATGGGGGTTATGGGGGGATTTGGGGGGTCCTGAGGGGGGTTATGGGGGACTTGGGGGGGGGTCTGAGAGGGTTTGGGGGTTCCTGAGGTGGGTTATTAAGGGGTTATGGGGGATTTGGGGGGTCCTGAGGGGGTTATGGGGGACTTGGGGGGGGTCTGAGAGGGTTTGGGAGTTCCTGAGGTGGGTTATTAAGGGGTTATGGGGGGATTTGGGGGGTTCTGAGGGGGGTTATGGGGGACTTGGGGGGGGGTCTGAGAGGGTTTGGGCGTTCCTGAGGTGGGTTATTAAGCGGTTATGGGGGGATTTGGGGGGTCCTGAGGGGGGTTATGGGGGACTTGGGGGGGTCTGAGAGGGTTTGGGGGTTCCTGAGGTGGGTTATTAAGGGGTTATGGGGTTATGGGGGGATTTGGGGGGTCCTGAGGGGGGTTATGGGGGACTTGGGGGGGGTCTGAGAGGGTTTGGGGGTTCCTGGGGTGGGTTATTAAGGGGTTATGGGGGATTTGGGGGTTCCTGAGGGGGGTTATGGGGGACTTGAGGGGGTCTGAGAGGGTTTGGGGGTTCCTGAGGTGGGTTATTAAGGGGTTATGGGGGATTTGGGGGGTCCTGAGGGGGGTTATGGGGGACTTGGGGGGGTCTGAGAGGGTTTGGGGGTTCCTGAGGTGGGTTATTAAGGGGTTATGGGGGTTATGGGGGGATTTGGGGGGTCCTGAGGGGGGGTTATGGGGGACTTGGGAGGGTCAGAGAGGATTTGGGGGTTCCTGAAGTGGGTTATTAAGGGGTTATGGGGGTTATGGGGGGATTTGGGGGGTCCTGAGGGGGGTTATGGGGGACTTGGGGGGGTCTGAGAGGGTTTGGGGGTTCCTGAGGGGGGTTATGAAGAGGTTATGGGGGTTTTGGGGTGGATTTGGGGGGTCCTGAGGGGGTTATTAAGTGGTTATAAGGGTGTTGGGGGGGATTTGGGGGTTCCTGAGGTGGGTTATTGGGTGGTTATGGGGGTCCTGGGGGGTCAGAGAGGGTTTGGGGGTTCCTGAGGGGGGTTATGGGGACTTGGGGGGGGTCTGAGAGGGTTTGGGGGTTCCTGAGGTGGGTTATTGAGTGGTTATGAGGGTTTGGGGGGGGATTTGGGGGTCCTGAGGGGGTTATGGGGGTCCTAGGGGGAGGTGTTGGGTATCTTGAGGCACTTATTTGGGGTTTATGGGGGTCTTGGGGGGGCTTTGGGGTGGGTTATGGGGGTCTTGGGGGGTTTGGAGGTTCCTGAGCGGAGTTACTGGGGGGTACAAGTGTCTTGGGGGGGGGTGTTGGGGTTTATTGAGGCAGTTATTTGGGGTTTATGGGGGTCTTGGGGTATTTGTGGTGGGTTATGGGGGTCTTGGGAGGGAGGGGGGTGGGCTGGGGTTCCTGAGGAGGTTATTGGGGTGTGATGGGGGTCTTGGGGGGGCTTTGGGGGTGGGTTATGGGGGTCTTGAGGGGGTGGGGGGGGTCTGGGGTTTTTGAGAGGTTTATTGGGGCGTGATGGGGGTCTTGGGGGGCTTTGGGGTGGATTAATGGGGTCTTGGGGGGTCTGGGGGTTTCTGAGAGGTTTATTGGGATGTGATGGGGGTCTTGGGGGGGCTTTGGGGTGGATTAATGGGGTCTTGGGGGGCGGGGGGTGTATTGTAGCCGCGCTGCGGGCTCACGCAGCATTCGGAGGGGCGGTTGGGGGGCTGTGGGGGTCTCTCTGCCCCCCATAATTTGTTGCCCCCCCCCCAATAGCCACCAACCAGTGGTTCATCCCGGCGGTGCGGGGCGACATCCCACCGGGCTGTGCCGCATACGGCTTCGTGTGCGACGGCACGCGCCTGCTGGTGTTTGGGGGCATGGTGGAGTATGGCAAGTACAGCAGCGACCTCTACGAGCTGCAGGTGGGTCTGGGGGGGCCTGGGGGGGGCCTGGGGGGACTTTGGGGGTCCTGGAGGGGATAGAGGGGACTGGGGGGGATTTGGGGGGGATTTGTTGGTGTTCGGGGGCATGGTGGAGTATTGGAAGTACAGTAGCGATCTCTATGAGCTGCAGGTGGGTCTGGGGGGGAGCTGGGGGGGTCCTGGGGGAGTTTGAGGCGGGACTGGGGGTCTTGGGGGGGGGTTTGGGGGTCCTGGAGGAAACTTGGGGGGATTTGTTGGCGTTCGGGGGCATGGCGGAGTATGGTAAGTACGGCAGTGAACTCTACAAGCTGCAGGTGGGTCTGGGGGGGTCCTGGGGGGGGGGGCTGGGGGGAGTTTGGGGGTCCTAGGGAGGGTTTGGGGTTCTGGGAGGGGATGGAGGGGACTGGGGGGGATTTGGGGGGGATTTGTTGGTGTTTGGGGGCATGGTGGAGTATGGCAAGTACAGCAGCGATCTCTACGAGCTGCAGGTGGGTCTGGGGGGGTCCTGGGGGGGTCTGGGGGGACTTTGGGGGTCCTAGGGGGGGTTTGGGGGTTCTGGGAGGGGATGGAGGGGACTGGGAGGGATTTGTTGGTGTTCGGGGGCATGGTGGAGTATGGTAAGTACGGCAGTGATCTCTATGAGCTGCAGGTGGGTCTGGGGGGGAGCTGGGGGGGGCCTGGGGGGGGACTGGGAGTCCTGGGAGGGGTTGGAGGGAATTTAGGGGGGGTTTGGGGTCTTGGGAGGGGATTGGAGGGGACTGGGAGGGGTTTGTTGGTGTTCGGGGGCATGGTGGAGTATGGCAAGTAGAGCAGCGACCTCTACGAGCTGCAGGTGGGTCTGGGGGGGGCCTGGGGGGGTCCTGGAGGGGGCCTGGGGGACTTTGGGGGTCCTGGGAGGGGTTTGGGGGTCCTGGGGGAAACACAGGGGGGATTTGTTGGTGTTCGGGGGCATGGTGGAGTATGGTAAGTACAGCAGTAATTTCTACGAGCTGCTGGTGGGTCTGGGGGGGTGCTGGGGGGGGCCTGGGAGGAGTTTGGGGGTCCTGGGAGGGGTTTGGGGGTCCTGGAGGGGTTTGGGGGTCCTGGGAGGGGATGGAGGGGATTTGGGGGGGATTTGTTGGTGTTCGGGGGCATGGTGGAGTATGGAAGTACAGCAGTGATCTCTACGAGCTGCAGGTGGGTCTGGGGGGGAGCTGGGGGGCGTCCTGGGGGTGGATTGGGAGTCCTGGGGGGGGTTTGGTTGTTCCCAGGAGGTGTCTGAAGGTGACCCCCCCTCCCCAGGCCAGCCGCTGGGAGTGGAAACGGCTGAAGGCGAAGACCCCCAAGAATGGCCCCCCCCCGTGCCCCCGGCTGGGGCACAGCTTCTCGTTGGTGGGCAACAAGTGCTACCTGTTTGGGGGGCTGGCCAACGACAGCGAGGACCCCAAAAACAACATCCCACGGTATGTTATGGGGGGTGGGGGGGGGGCAGGATGTGGGGCAGGGGGGTCGGGATGTGGGGTAGAGGAGTCGGGATGTGGGGCAGGGATTTGGGATGTGGGGAGGTGGAGTAAGGACATGGGCAGTGTGGTTGGGATGTGGGGTGGCGGGGGATGTGGGGGCTTGAAACGTGGGGTGGGGGGGTCAGGATTTGGGGGGGGGTCTGGAAATGGGGTGGCAGGGTTTGGATGTGGGGCAGGGGGTTGTGATGGGGGGTAGGGGGGTTGGGCCGTGGGACAGATGTGGGGTGGTTGTGGGGCGGTGGGGTCGGGATGTGGGGTGATGAGGTAAGGGTGTGGGGTGGCGGGGGGGTCAGGATATGGGGGAGAGGGGTGGGGGTGTGGGGTGGTGGGGCTGGGGTGTGGGGCAGGGGGGTTGTGAGAGGGTTAGGGGGGTCAGGACGTGGGGCGGATGTGGGGTGGATGTGGGGTGGGAGGGGAAGGTGGGGGCGGGTATGGAGTCGATGTGGGGTGGACGTGGGGCAGCCGTGGGTACGGGTGGAGGGCCATGGGAACAGGCAGAAGGACAGAGGGACGGTTGGAGGGACATGGGGATAGGCGGAGGGACATGGGGACAGACAGGGGGACGTGAGGACAGTCAGAAGGACAGAGGAACAGGCAGAGGGACATGGGGACAGGCAGAAGGACAGAGGAACAGGCAGAGGGACATGGGGACAGGCGGAGGGACATGGGGACAGTCAGAGGGACATGGGGACAGGCGGAGGGACATGGGGACAGTCAGAGGGTGATGGGGACAGGCGGAGGGACAGAGGAACAGTCAGAGGATAGTGGAGACAGAAGGACATGGGGACAGGCGGAGGAACAGGACAGTCAGAGGGTAGTGGAGACGGAAAGACAGAGGAACAGGTGGAGGGACATGAGGACAGGCGGAGGGACGGGACAGTCAGAGGGCGATGGGGACAGAAGGACAGGAGGAACAGGCGGAGGGACACAGGGACAGATGGAGGGACATGAGAACAAGCGGAGAACAAGAGGGATGGACAGAGGGACTGGCGGAGGTCGATAGGAACAGTCAGAGGGCCATGGGGACAGAAGGACAGGAGGAACAGGCGGAGGGACACGAGGACAGGCAGAAGAACATGAGGACAGGCAGAGGGACACGGGGACAGTCAGAGGGTGATGGGGACAGAAGGACAGGAGGAACAGGCGGAGGGACACGGGGACAGGCAGAAGGGTGGAGGGACACGAGGACAGATGGAGGGACATGAGAACAGGCGGAGGACAAGAGGGACAGGTAGAGGGGGATGGACAGAGGGACTGGTGGACGGCGATAAGAACAGTCAGAGGGCAATGGGGACAGAAGAACAGGAGAAACAGATGGAGGGACATGGGACAGGTGGAGGGCGATGGGGATAGAAGGACAGGAGGAACAGGCGGAGGGACACAGGGACAGATGGAGGGACATGAGAACAGGCGGAGGGACGGGGACAGTCAGAGGGCGATGGGGACAGAAGGACAGGAGGAACAGGCGGAGGGACACGGGGACAGGCAGAAGAACATGAGGACAGGCAGAGGACAGAAGGAACAGATAGAGGGGGATGGACAGAGGGACTGGTGGATGGCGATAAGAACAGTCAGAGGGCAATGGGGACAGAAGAACAGGAGGAACAGGCAGAGGGACATGGGGACAGGCAGAAGAACATGAGGACAGGCAGAGGACAGAAGGAACAGGTAGAGGGGGATGGACAGAGGGACTGGCGGAGGTCGATAGGAACAGTCAGAGGGCCATGGGGACAGAAGGACAGGAGAAACAGGCGGAGGGACACGGAGACAGGCAGAAGGGTGGAGGGACACGGGGACCGATGGAGGGACATGAGAACAGGCGGAGGACAAGAGGAACAGGTAAAGAGGGATGGACAGAGGGACTGGTAGAGGTCGATAGGGAAAGTCAGAGGGTGATGGGGACAGAAGGACAGGAGGAACAGGCGGATGGACATGGGGACAGGTGGAGGGACATGAGAACAGGCGGAGGGACGGGGACAGTCAGAGGGCGATGGGGACAGAAGGACAGGAGGAACAGGCGGAGGGACACGGGGACAGGCGGAGGGACATGAGAACAGGTGGAGGATGAGGGATAGGTAAAGAGGGATGGACAGAGGGACAGGTGGAGGTCGATATGGACAGTCAGAGGGTGATGGGAGCAGGCGGATGGACATGGGGACAGGTGGAGGGACATGAGCGACGTGAGCACTGGTGGAGGGACACGGGGACAGTCAGAGGGCAGTGGGGACAGAAGGACAGGAGGAACAGGCGGAGGGACACAGGGACAGATGGAGGGACATGAGAACAGGTGGAGGGACACGGGGACAATCAGAGGGCAATGGGGATAGAAGGACAGGAGGAACAGGCGGAGGGACACGGGGACAGGCAGAGGGCAATGGGGACAGAAGGACAGGAGGAACAGGCGGAGGGACGCGGGGACAGGCAGAAGGGTGGAGGGACACGGGGACAGATGGAGGGACATGAGAACAGGCGGAGGACAAGAGGGACAGGTAAAGAGGGATAGACAGAGGGACTGGCGGAGGGCGATAGGGACAGTCAGAGGGTGATGGGAACAGGCGGAGGGACATGGTGACAGGTGGAGGGACACGAGAACAGGCGGAGGGACGGGGACAGTCAGAGGGCGATGGGGACAGAAGGACAGGAGGAACAGGCGGAGGGACATGGGGACAGGCAGGAGGACCACAGGAACAGTCGAAGGGACTCGGGGACAGTCGTAGGGCCCCGGTGACAGTCGCGGTGACGCAGCATGGTGCCCGCAGGTACCTGAACGACCTGTACGTGCTGGAGCTGCGGCCCGGCTCGGGGGTGGTGCCTGGGACATCCCCATCACCTACGGGGTGCTGCCACCGCCCCGCGAGAGCCACACGGCCGTGGTGTACACCGAGAGGGACAGCCGGCGCTCACGGCTCGTCATCTACGGCGGGATGAGCGGCTGCAGGCTGGGGGACCTCTGGACGCTCGACATCGGTGGGTGGGGGGGGGCTGGGGGGCGTTATGGGGGTCTGGGGGTCTCTTTGGGGCTGAGGTTGGGGTCCCATGAGCGGCTGCAGGCTGGGGGAGCTCTGGACGCTCGACATCGGTGGGTGGGGGGGGGGCTGGGGACGTTATGGGGGTCTGGGGGTCTGGGGGTCTCTTTGGGGCTGAGGTTGGGGTCCCATGAGCGGCTGCAGGCTGGGGGACCTCTGGACGCTCGACATCGGTGGGTGGGGGGGGGCTGGGGGACGTTATGGGGGTCTGGGGGTCTTAATGGGGCTGAGGTTGGGGTCCCATGAGCGGCTGCAGGCTGGGGGACCTCTGGACGCTTGACATCGGTCGGTGGGGGGGGGGCTGAGGGGCGTTATGGGGGGGCTGGGAGTCATTATGGGGGGTCTGGGGGTCGTTATGGGGATCTGGGGGTCATTATGGGGGGCTGGGGGGGTCGTTATGGGGGGTCCCATGAGCGGCTGCAGGCTGGGGGACCTCTGGACACTCGACATCGGTGGGTGGGGGGGGGCTGGAGGGCGTTATGGGGGGGCTGGGGGTCGTTATGGGGGTCTGGGGGTCATTATGGGGGCCTGGGGGATCGTTATGGGGGTCTGGGGGTCGTTATGGGGGGTCTGGGGGTCATTATGAGGGGTCTGGGGGTCGTTATGGGGATCTGGGGGTCATTATAGGGGGCTGGGGGGGTCGTTATGGGGGTCCCATGAGCGGCTGCAGGCTGGGGGACCTCTGGACGCTCGACATCGGTGGGTGGGGGGGGGCTGGGGGACGTTATGGGGGTCTGGGGGTCTGGGGGTCTCTTTGGGGCTGAGGTTGGGGTCCCATGAGCGGCTGCAGGCTGGGGGACCTCTGGACGCTCGACATCGGTGGGTGGGGGGGGGCTGGGGGACGTTATGGGGGTCTGGGGGTCTCTTTGGGGCTGAGGTTGGGGTCCCATGAGCGGCTGCAGGCTGGGGGACCTCTGGACGCTTGACATCGGTCGGTGGGGGGGGGGCTGAGGGGCGTTATGGGGGGGCTGGGAGTCGTTATGGGGGGTCTGGGGGTCGTTATGGGGATCTGGGGGTCATTATGGGGGGTCTGGGGGTCGTTATGGGGGGTCTGGGGGTCATTATGAGGGGTCTGGGGGTCGTTATGGGGATCTGGGGGTCATTATGGGGGGCTGGGGGGGTCGTTATGGGGGTCCCATGAGCGGCTGCAGGCTGGCGGACCTCTGGACGCTCGACATCGGTGGGTGGGGGGGGGCTGAGGGGCGTTATGGGGGGGCTGGGAGTCGTTATTGGGGGTCTGGGGGTCATTATGGGAGGCTGGGGGGTCGTTATGGGGGTCCCATGAGCGGCTGTCGGCTGGGAGAGCTCTGGATGCTTGATATCAGTGGGTGGGGGGGGGCTGGGGGTTGTTATGGGGGGGCTGGGAGTCGTTATGGGGGGTCTGGGGGTCGTTATGGGGATCTGGGAGTCATTATGGGGGGCTAGGGGGGTCGTTATGGGGGTCCCATGAGCGGCTGTTGACTGGGGGAGCTCTGGACGCTCGACGTCGGTGGGTGGAGGGGGGCTGGGGGGCGTTATGGGGGTCTGGGGGTCATTATGGGGAGGATGGGACTCGTTATGGGGGTCTGGGGGTCATTATGGGGGCCTGGGGGATCGTTATGGGGGTCTGGGGGTCGTTATGGGGGGCTGGGGGATCGTTATGGGGGTCCCATGAGTGGCTGTAGGCTGGGGAGCTCTGGATGCTTGATATCAGTGGGTGGGGGGGGGCTGTGGGTCATTATGGGGAGACTGGGGGGCGTTATGGGGGGCCTGGGAGTCATTATGGGGGGGCTGGGGGTCGTTATAGGGGTCTGGGGGTCTCATTGGGGCTGAGGTTGGAGTCCCATTAGAGCTCCCCTAGCTGACAGCTGCTGGATGCTTGATATCGGTGGGTGGGGGGGGTCTGGGGGTCGTTATGGGGGGTCTGGGAGTCGTTATGGGGGTCTGGGAGTCGTTATGGGGGGGCTGGGGGGTCGTTATGGGGGTCCCATGAGCGGCTGCAGGCTGGGGGACCTCTGGACGCTCGACATCGGTGGGTGGGGGGGGGCTGGGGGGCACTATGGGGGGTCTGGGGGTCATTATGGGGGCCTGGGGGATCGTTATGGGGGTCTGGGGGTCATTATGGGGGGGCTGGGAGTCGTTATGGGGGTCTGGGGGTCGTTATGGGGGCTCTGGGGGTCATTATGGGGGGTCTGGGGGTCATTATGGGGGGTTGGGGATCTTTATGGGGGTCTGGGGGTGATCTGTGGGGTTTGGGGGAGTTGGGGGGTCGTCTGTGGGGGTTTGGGGGATTTTGGGGTCAGCTGTGGGGGGGTCTGGGGGTCATTATGGGGATCTGGGGGTGATCAGTGGGGTTTGGGGGGAGTTGGGGGGTCGTCTGTGGGGGTTTGGGGGATTTTGGGGTCATCTGTGGGGGGCTGGGGATCATTATGGGGGACTGGGGGTGATCAGTGGGGTTTGGGGGGAGTTGGGGGTCATCTGTAGGGGTTTGGGGGATTTTGGGGTCATCTGTAGGGGGGTTGGGGATCATTATGGGGGACTGGGGGTGATCTGTGGGGTTTGGGGGGAGTTGGGGTCATCTGTGGGGGTCTGGGGGTCGTTCTGGGGGTCTGGGTGGGTTTGGGAGATGTCGGGTCATTTATGTGGGCCTGGGGGTCATCTGTGGGGTTTTTGGGGCCATTGGGGGTCATTTATGGGGGCTTTGGGGTCATCTGTGGGGTTTGGGGGCATTGGGGGTCATTTATGGGGCTTTGGGGTCATCTGAGGGGTTTGGGGGCCATTTGGGGTCATCTGCGGGGGTCTGGGGTTCATCTGTGGGGGTTTGGGGTCGCCTACGGGTATGGATGTCGTTTTTGGGGAGGGGGGGGGGAGATTTGGGGCACTGGTTTGGGGCGGTGGGTTTTTGGGGGGGGGGGGTCAGTTTTGACCCTTTTCTGTGAGATTTGGGGTCCTGGGGCGGTTTGGTGAGGTTGAGTCTTTTTTTGGGGGGGGCAGGAAGGGATTGGGGAGAGAATGGGGTTCCGGGGGGGGGGAGTTGGGGGGGGGTTTGGGTGGTGTGGGGTGATGTAACCGTGTTCCCCCCCCCCGCAGAGACATTGACGTGGAACAAACCCAGTCTGAGTGGGGTGGCCCCGCTGCCACGCAGTCTGCACTCCGCCACCACCATCGGCAACAAGTGTGTGGGGGGGGGCTGAAATGGGGCTGGGGGGGGCTGGGGGGGGGCTGAAGTGGGGCTGGGGGGGTCCACAGTGGGGCTGGGGAGGGTCACGATGGGGTGGGGGCCTCAAAGTGGGTCAGGAGGGGGGCAGAATGGGTTTGGGGGGGGTCTCAGAGTGGGGCTGGGGAAAGCCACGATGGGGTGGGGGGCCACAAAGTGGGGCTGGGGGGGGGCAGAATGGGTTTGGGGGGGGTCTCAGAGTGGGGCTGGGGAAAGCCACGATGGGGTGGGGGGGTCACAAAGTGGGGCTGGGGGGCCTCAAAGTGGGGCTGGGGGGGGCAGAATGGGTTGGGGGGGGTCTCAGAGTGGGGCTGGGGAAAGCCACGATGGGGTGGGGGGCCTCAAAGTGGGGCTGGGGGGGGGCAGAATGGGGCTGGGAGCCTCCAAGTGGGGTGGGGGGGGGTCCACGGTGGGGTTGGGGCCCTCAAAGTGGGGCTGGGGGGGGTAGAGTGGGGCTGGGGGGCCTGAGATCGGGATGGGGGGGCTGAAGTGGGGCTGGGGTCCCCAAGATGGGTTTGGGGGGGCTTGGAGGGGGGGGCTGAAATGAGTCCCAGCACCCCAAAATGGGACCGAGGAGGCGCTGAGGTGGGGCTGGGGGAGCAGAAATGGGTCTGGGGGCCTCAAAATGGGTCTGGGGGGTTTGAAGTGGGTGTGGGGGGGCTGAGGTGGGTCTGAGGGCCCCAAAATGGGTCTGGAGGGAGCTGAAGTGGGTTTGGGGTTCTGAGGTGGGTCTGGGGGCCCAAAATGGTTGTGGGGGGGGCTGAAGTGTGTGTGGGGGGTCTGAGGGCCCCAAAATGGGTCTGGGGGGGTGAGATGGGTCTGGGGGCCCCAAAATGGGTCTGGAGGGAGCTGAAGGGGGTCTGGGGGGGTCTGAGGTGGGTCTGGGGGCCCCAAAACGGGTCTGGGGGGGCTGGGGTGGGTCTTGGGGCCCCCATATGGGTCTGGGGGGGCTGAAGTGAGTGTGGGGGGTCTGAGGTGGGTCTGAGGGCCCCAAAATGGGTCTGGGGGGGCTGACATGAGTCTGGGACCCCCAGAATGGATCTGGAGGGGCTGAGAGGGATCTGAGGGCCCCCAAAATGAGTCTGGGGGAGTTGAAGTGGGCTTGGGGGGGGGCTGAGATGAGTTTGGGGGCCCAAAATGGGTCTGGGGGGGCTGAAGTGAGTGTGGGGGGGCTGAGGTGGATTTGGGGGCCCCAAAATGGGTCTGGGTGCCACTGAAGTGGGCATGGGGGGTCTGAGGTGGGTCTGAGGGCCCCAGAATGGGTCTGGGGGGCTGAGGTGGGTTTGGGGACCCCAAAATGGGTCTGGGGGGGCTGCTATGGGTCTGTGCCCCCCCCCAGGATGTACGTGTTTGGGGGCTGGGTGCCGCTGGTGATGGATGACGTGAAAGTGGCCACACACGAGAAGGAGTGGAAGTGCACCAACACGCTCGCCTGCCTCAACCTGGGTGAGACGCCCAAAAATGCCCCAAAATGGCCCCCAAATGGTCCCAAAACGCCCCCAAATGGCCTCAGTGTCCCAAAGTGCCCCAAAATTGTCCAGAAATGCCCCAAAATGGCCCAGAAATGCCCCAAAATGACCTCAGAGTGACCCAGAAGTGCCCAGAAATGCCCCAAACGCCCCCAAATGGCCTCAGAGTGCCCCAAAGTGCCCCAAAATGGTCCAGAAATGCCCCAAAATGACCTCAGAGTGATCCAGAAGTGCCCCAAAATGGTCCAGAAATGTCCCAAAATGGCCTCAGAGGGCCCCAAAGTGCCCCAAAATGGCCCAGAAATGCCCCAAAATGGCCTCAGAGGGCCCCAAAGTGCCCCAAAATGGCCCAGAAATGCCCCAAAATGGCCTCAGACGGCCCCCAAATGGACTCGAAGTTGACCCAAAGTGCCCAAAAGTGACCCAAAGTGCCCCAAAATGGCCCAGAAACACCCCAAAATGGCCTCAGAGGGCCCCAAAGTGCCCCAAAATGGCCCAGAAATGCCCCAAAATGGCCTCAGAGGCCCCCAAAATGGACTCGAAGTTGACCCAAAGTGCCCAAAAGTGATCCAAAGTGCCCCAAAATGGCCCAGAAACGCCCCAAAAAATGGCCTCAGAGGGCCCCAAAGTGCCCCAAAATGGCCCAGAAATGCCCCAAAATGGCCTCAGGGCCCCAAAATGGACTCGAAGTTGACCCAAAGTGCCCAAAAGAGCCGAAAATGCTCCAAAATGGCCTCAGAGTTGACCCAAAATGCCCCCAAAACACCCGAAAATGGCCTCAGATGCCCCAAAGTGCCCCAAAATTGCCCCAAGAGTGCCCAAAAATGCACTCCAAAGCCCCACAGCGCCCCAAAATGGCCTCAGAGTGCCCCAAAAATGCTCCAAAATGGCCTCAAAAGTTGGCCCAAAAGTGCCCAGAAATGCCCCAAAACGCCCCCAAATAGCTCAGAGTGACCCAAAGTGCCCCAAAATGGCCCAGAAATGCCCCAAAATGCCCTCTAGTGCCCCAAAATGGCCCCCAAATGGCCCCGAAATGCTGTAAGATGGTCTGCGCCCCTGCCCTCCCCTGCCCCCAACTGCCCCCTATCCCTCCAACTGCCCCCAACTGCCCCCCAACCACCCCTAACTGCCGCAATCCCCCAACTGCCCCCCAGCCCCCTAACTGCCCTCAACCCCCTAACTGCCCCCAATCCCCCCAACCACCCCACAAAACTGCCCCAACCCCCTAACACCTGCCCCAACCCCCCAACCGCCCCCAGCCCCCTAACCGCCCCAATCCCCCCAACCGCCCCCCAACCACCCCCTAACTGCCCCTACCCCTCCCAATCACCCCCCAACCCCCCCAACCGCCCCCAACCACCCCCTACCCCCTCAACCGCCTGACCGCCCCAACCACCCCCTAACTGCTCCCTACCCCCTCCAACCGCCCCCAACCCTCCCCCTAGCACACAACCCCCAACCACCCTAACTGTCCCCCTAACCACCCCCTACCCCCTCCAACTGCCCCCTCTCCCAACTGCCCCCAGCCCCCCCTAACTGCCCCCTAACCACCCCCTACCCTTCCAACTGCCCTAACTGCCTCCCAACTGTGCCCAGCCCCCCCAACTGCCCCTAACACCCCTACCCCCTTCCAACCGCCCCCAGCCCCCCTAACTGCCCCCAACCGCCCCCAACCACCCTAACTGCCCCAATCCCCCCAACCATCCGCCAACCACCCTAACTGCTCCCTACCCCCTCAACCGCCCCCCAACCACCCCTAACACTTTAACCACCCCCTAAATGCCCCCAGCCCCCCTAACTGCCCCCAATCCCCCAACCGCCCCCAACCACCCCCTAACTGCCCCCAACCGCCCCCAACCACCTAACCCTACCCCTCCCAATCACCCCCAGCCGCCCCCCAACCACCCTAACTGCTCCCTACCTCCTCCAACCGCCTCCCAACCCCCTAACTGCTTTAACCACCCTAACTGCCCCCAACCCCCCCAACCGCCCCCCAACCACCCCCTAAATGCCCCCAACCACCCCCTAACTGCCCCAACCACCACTTATCCCCTCCAACTGCCCCCCCAACCCACCCCCTAACTGCCCCCAATCCCCCCAACCGCCCCAACCCACCCCGAAATGCCCCCAACCGCCCCTAACTGCCCCCCACGACCCCCTCCCCCAGACTCGATGGCGTGGGAGCCGATCGTGATGGACACCCTGGGAGGACAACGTGCCGCGGGCTCGCGCCGGGCATAACGCCGTGGCCATCACACGCGCCTCATCTGGAGCGGCAGGGACGGCTACCGGAGGCCTGGAACAACCAGGTGTGCTGCAAGGACCTGTGGTACCTCGAGACAGGTAGGGGCACCCCCGCGGTGGGGGGAACTGGGGGGGGGCTGGGGGGCTAGAGGAGCAGGTGAGCTGCAGGACCTGTGGGAGCTGGAGACGGGTGAGGCGGCCCCATAATGGGGCTGGGGGGACTGGGAGGGCAGGTGAGCTGCAAGGACCTGTGGGTTGCCCATAATGGGGGGCTGGGGGGCTGGGAGAGCAGGTGAGCTGCAAGGACCTGTGGGAGCTGGAGACGGGTGGGGGCACCCCCATGGTGGGGAGCTGGGGGCTGGGGGAGCAGGTGAGCTGCAAGGACCTGTGGGACCTCGAGACAGGTAGGGGCACCCCCATGGTGGGGAACTGGGGGGGCTGGGGGCTGGGAGGAGCAGGTGAGCTGCGAGGGACCTGTGGGGAGCTGGAGGCAGGGGACAGCCCCATATTGGGGAACTGGGGGGGCTGGAGGGCAGGTGAGCTGCAAGGACCTGTGGGTTGCCCATAATGGGGAAATGGGGGAGCTTGGAGGAGCAGGTGAGCTGTGAGGACCTGGGGGGACCTTGAGACAGGTAGGGGCACCCCACGGTGGGGAACTGGGGAGCTTGGGGGGGCTGGGAGGAGCAGGTGAGCTGCAGGACCTGTGGGTTGCTGTAATGGGGAGGTGGGGAGGCTGGGAGGAGCAGGTGAGCTGCAAGGACCTGTGGGTTGCCCATAAGGGAATTGGGGGGGCTGGGAGGAGCAGGTGAGCTGCAAGGACCTGTGGGACCTCGAGACAGGTAGGGGCACCCCCACGGTGGGGAACTCGGGGGGGCTGGGGGGGGGCTGGGGGAGCAGGTGAGCTGCAAGGACCTGTGGGACCTGGAGATGGGGGGGACAGCCCCATAATGGGGAAGTGGGAGGGAACTGGGGGGGCTGGGAGGAGCAGGTGAGCTGCAAGGACCTGTGGTACCTCGGGGCAGGTGAGGCACCCCCAGCGGTGGGGAGCTGGGGGGGGCTGGGGCTGGGGGAGCAGGTGAACTGCAAGGACCTGTGGGTTGCCCATAATGGGGAATTGGGAGGCTGGGAGGAGGCAGGTGAGCTGCAAGGACCTGTGGGTTGCCCATAAAGAGGGGAATTGGGGGGCTGGGGAGGGCAGGTGAGCTGCAAGGACCTGTGGGACCTCGAGACAGGTAGGGGCACCCACGGTGGGGAACTCGGGGGGCTGGGGGGGCTGGGGGGAGCAGGTGAAGCTGCAAGGACCTGTGGGACCTGGAGATGGGGGGACAGCCCCATAATGGGGAAGTGGGAGGGAACTGGGGGCTGGGAGGCAGGTGAGCTGCAAGGACCTGTGGTACCTCGAGACCAGGTAGGGGCACCCCCACGGTGGGGAACTCGGGGGGGCTGGGGGGGCTGGGGGGAGCAGGTGAGCTGCAAGGACCTGTGGGTTGCCCATAATGGGGGTGGGGGGCTGGGAGGAGCAGGTGAGCTGCAAGGACCTGTGGGTTGCCCATAATGGGGGAAATGGGGGGGCTGGGAGGAGCAGGTGAGCTGCAAGGACCTGTGGGTTGCCCATAATGGGGAAATGGGGGGGCTGGGAGGAGCAGGTGAGCTGCAAGGACCTGTGGGACCTCGAGACAGGTAGGGGCACCCCCCACGGTGGGGAACTCGGGGGCTGGGAGCAGGTGAGCTGCAGGACCTGTGGGACCTGGAGATGGGGGGGACAGCCCCATAATGGGGAAGTGGGAGGGGGAACTGGGGGGCTGGGAGGGCAGGTGAGCTGCAAGGACCTGTGGTACCTCGAGACAGGTAAGGGGCGCCCCGCGGTGGGGAACTGGGGGGGGCTTGGGGGCTGGGAGGAGCAGGTGAGCTGCAAGGACCTGGGAGCTGGAGATGGGGGGGACAGCCCCATAATAGGCTGGGGGGCTGGGAGGGCAGGTGAATACGAGGGACCTGTGGTACCTCGAGACAGGTAGGGGCACCCCCACGGTGGGGAACTGGGGGGGGCTTGGGGGGCTGGGAGGGCAGGTGAGCTGCAGGACCTGTGGGACCTGGAGATGGGGGGGCAGCCCCATAATGGGGAAGTGGGGGGCTGGGAGGAGCAGGTGAGCTGCAAGGACCTGTGGGTTGCCCATATTGGGGAATTGGGGGCTGGGAGGAGCAGGTGAGCTGCAAGGACCTGTGGGACCTGGAGACAGGGGGACAGCCTCTCCCCCACTCCCCTCCCCCCACCCATGCCCCCTCCCCCGCGTCTCCCTCCCACCCATGCCCCCCTCCCCCTCCCTCCCTCCCTCTTCCCCCCTCCCTCTCCCCCCTTCCCCCACCCATGACCCCCATCCCCCTCTCCCACCTCCCACCCACCCCCCTCTCCCCCACCCCCTCTGTCCCCACCCATGCCCCCTCCCACCTCTCCCTCCCCCATGCCCCCACCCCCCCACTCCCCCACCCACTCCCACCCATCACCTCCCGCCCTACCCCCCTCCATCCCAAACCATGCCCCCCCCTCCCGCCTCTCCCTCCCTCACCCACCCCCCACCCCCCTCTCCCCACCCATGCCCCCCCACCCATCCTTCCCTCTCCCCCCCCCCCCTCCCACCCGCATGACCCCCCTCCCCACCTCTCCCTCCCCACCCCATCACCTCCCACCCCACAGCCCCCTCTCCCCCACCCCCTCTGTCCCCACCCTGCCCCCTCCCCACCCTCTCCCTCCCCCCATGCCCCCACCCCCCACTCCCCCACCCTCCCCACCCATCACCTCCCACCTACCCCCCTCCATCCCCACCCATGCCCCCCCCTCCCCGCCTCTCCCCTCCCCCCACCCCACCCCCCCCACCCCCTCTCCCCCACCCATGCCCCCCACCCATCCTTCCCTCTCCCCCCCCCACCACAACCCCCATCCCCACCCCTCCCTCCCCACCCATCACCTCCCACCTACCCCCCTCCCCCCACTCCCCTCCCTCCCCACCCCATACCCCCCACCCTCCTCCCCCCACCCTGGCCCCCATCCCCCCTCCCCCCACCCATGCCCCCCACCCATCCTTCCCCTCTCCCCACCAATCACCTCCCCCCACCCCTCCCTCTCCTTCCCATGCCCCCCATCCCCCCTCCCCCCACCCATGCCCCCCACCCATCCTTCCCTCTCCCCCTCCCCACCCACAACCCCCATCCCCACCCCTCCCTCCCCACCCATCACCTCCACCTACCCCCCTCCCCACCCATGCCCCCCTCCCCACCTCTCCCTCCCCCCACCACCTCCCACCCACACCCCCGCTCCCCCCTCCCCCACCCCTAACATCCCGGTGTCCCCCCCAGAGCCGCCCCCGGCGCCGGCCCGCGTGCAGCTGGTGCGTGCCAACACGGCGTCCCCGCTGGAGGTGAGCACAGGGCGCGGTGCCCACGGCCGACTCGTACCTGCCGGCTGCAGGAAATACGAACTGCCCGCCGCCCCGCGCCGCCCCGGTGCCCTCCGTCCCCTCCAACCCCCCAAAAGCCCAGCGCCCGCCTCCGCCGCCCCCCTCCCCACGCCCCTCCTGCCCCTCAACCTTTGGCTCCGGTCGGACTCACCCTCCTGGCGCCCCCCGGCGCCCCCACGCCAACACCAACGCCGCCGCCACCCGCCGCCGTCGCCCCCCCCCACCGCCGTCACCACCGCCGCCGCCGTCGGCGCCGGGACAGCAGCGCTGCAGGTCCTGCCTGGGGCCGCCGGGGGGGCGCCGTGGGCCGCTGCCACTGCAGGCGCTGCCAGGAGTCGGGTGAGATGGGGGGGGGGGTCTGGGGGTAGGAAGGAGAGGTGGTATAGGGAGCTGCCGAAGGGTCTGGGTGAGCTGGGAGGGTATAGGAAGGATATAGGGGAGGGTGGGTAGGGCCTGTGGGTGCTGCCAGGAGTCTGGGTGAGATGGGGGGGGGGGGGGGCATGGGGGGCTGCCAGGGGTCTGGGTGAGCTGGGGGGCTGTGGAGGAGTATAGGGGGGGCTGCTGGGGCTGCCAGGAGTTCGGGTGAGATGGGGGGGGGGGGGGGGGGTGGGGGAGGTATGGGAGCTGCCGAAGTCTGGGTGAACTGGGGAGGGTATGGGGGTGGTATGAGAGAGAGCTGCTGGGGCTGCCAGGGTCCGGGTGAGATGGGGGGGCGTGGGAGAGGTATGGGGGGGGCTGCCAGAGGTCTGGGTGAGCTGGGGGGGCACAGGGGGGGTATAGGGGGGGGCCTGCCAGGAGTCCAGGTGAGATGGGAGGGGGGTGTGGGGGGGGAGAGTGGGGGGTATAGAGAGAGGAGCTGCCAGGAGTCTGGGTGAGTTGGAGGGGGCCATGGGGGGGTATAGGGGTGAATAGGGGTGTGGGGGGGGAATTAGGTTATGAATGGGGATATGGAGGAAGGAATGGGGGTGTGGGGGATGAATGGGGGTGGGGGGATGTGTGCAGAACACGGGAGGTGAATGGGGATATGAAGATATGAATGAGGGTGTGGGGGGATGAATGGGAGCATAAGAGGATGAATGGGAATATGGGGATATGAATGAGAGTATGGAGGGAATGAATGGGGTGTGGGGGGGATTGAATATAGAGTGTGGGGGGATGAATGGGGGTTTGGGGGGATGAATGGGAGCATAGGAGGATGGATGGGGATATAGGGTTATGAATGAGAGTATGGGGGAATGGATGGGGATATGAATGGGAGCAGGGAGGATGAATGGGGATATAGGGATATGAATGAGAGTATGGAGCAATGAATGGGGTTTGGGGGGGTGAATGGGAACATGGGGATACGAATGGGGGTTGGGGGCTGAATGGGGGTGTGGGGGATGAATGGGAGCATAGGAGGATGAATGGGGGTGTGGGGTTATGAATGAGAGTATGGGGGAATGGATGGGGGATATGAATGGGAACGAGGGAGGATGAATGGGGATATGGAGGTATGAATGAGAGTATGGAGGAGGAATGAATGGGGTCTGGGGGATGAATGGGGGTGTGGGGGGATGAATGGGAGCATAGGAGGATGAATGGGGATATGGGGGTATGAAAGGTGTGGGATAGTGGGAATGTGGGAGGATGAATGGGGATATGGAAGATGAAGAGATGAATGGGGTGTGGGGGGTGAATGGGGGCATGGGGGGATGAATGGGAACGTGGGAGGATGGATGGGGATATGGGGATGTGAATGAGAATATGGAGGAATGAATGGGGTTTGGGGGGTGAATGGGAACGTGGGGATCTAGAATGGGGTGTGGGGGGATGAATGGGGGTGAGGGATGAATGGGGGTGTGGGGGGATGAATGGGGCATAGGAGGATGAATGGGGATATGGGGATATGAATGAGTATGGAGGAATGAATGGGGTTTTGGGGGGTGAATGGGGAACATGGGACTACGAATGGGGGTGAGGGGGGATGAATGGGGGTGTGGGGGATGAATGGGAGCATAGGAGGATGGATGGGGAGTATGGGGAGTATGAATGAGAGTATGGGGGAATGGATGGGGATGCGGGGGATATGAATGGGAATGAGGGAGGATGAATGGGGATATGGGGATATGAATGAGAATATGGAGCAATGAATGGTCTGGGGGGGCGGGACGGAGACAGAGGGGGGATGGGCAGGGTAATGAGGATGTCTGGGGATATGGGGGCATGAATGGGGACGTGGGAACATGAATGGGGATGTAGGGGGATGAACGGGGGCGTGAGAACATGGGGATGAATGGGGATGTGCCGATGTGGGGGGGATATATGGGGGCTGGGGGGGACATTGCGGGATATTGGGGGTCTGGGGGGGGGGAAATTGGGGGATATTGGGGTCTGGGGGGGGGGGTGGGGGATATCGGGTCTGGGGGGGGGAAATTGGGGGATATCAGGGGCTGGGGGGGACATTGGGGGATATTGGGGTCTGGGGGGGAAATTGGGGGATATTGGGGTCTGGGGGGGGGGGAAATTTGGGGATATTGGGGTCTGGGGGGGGACGTTGGGGTGTGGGGGGTGGATGTGGGTATGGCTGAGGATTTGGGGGGGTGGGGGGGACATCTGGGGCCTGGAGGACTTGGGGGGGGTATGGGGGGAGGGGGCGGATGGGGGTCGAGGGGGCTGATGAGAGGAGCTGTGGGGCCACAGAGATGTGTGGGGGAGGGGGCGGGAGCCTCGCGACCCCTTTTGCCCCCAGGGGTCCCGCGGTGCTGGAGGTGACGGGACCCCCTGCAGCCGCAGGCCCCCTGGTGACGGTGCGCTCAGGGGGCAACCCGGTAAAGCCCATTTGACAGTGACATCCCTGCCTGCTGGAGTGAGGATGGTGGTGCCCAGCCAGGGCACGCAGGGCACGGTGAGGGAAGGGGGGACATCAGGGGGCTGGGGGGGGGGGGACATTGAGGGACATTGGGGTCTGGGGAGGGGACGCTGGGGGATATGTCAGCGGGGGGGTCTGGGGGGGGGGATATTGGGGGATATCGGGGGCTGGGGGTGTGGATATTGGGGTCTGGGGGGGGACATTGGGGGATATCAGGGGCTGGGGGGGACATTGGGGTCTGTGGGGAGGACATTTGGGGTCTGGGGGTCGATATCAGGGTCTGGGGGGGACATTGAGGGACATTGGGGTCTGGGGAGGGGACGCTGGGGGATATCAGGGGCTGGGGGGGATACTGGGGTCTCGGGGGCTGGGGGGTGTGGATATTGGGATCTGGGGGGGGGACACTGGGGATATTGGGGTCTGGGGGGGACATTGGGGTCTGGGGGGGTCGATATCAGGGGGTCTGGGGGGGGACATTGAGGACATTGGGGTCTGGGGAGGGGACACTGGGGGATATCGGGGGGCTGGGAGTGGATATCAGGGTCTGGGGGGGGGGGACATTGGGGGACATTGGGGTCTGGGGGGGGACATTGGGGTCTGGGGGGAATTTGGGGTCTGGGGTCGATGTATCAGGGTCTGGGGGGGGACATTGGGGACATTGGGGTCTGGGGAGGGGACACTGGGATATCGGGGTCGGGGGGTGGATATCGGGGTCTGGGGGGGGACATTAGAGATATCCAGGGCTGGGGGGGACATTGGGGTCTGTGGGGGGGACATTGGGGTCCTGGGGGGTCGATATCAGGGTCTGGGGGGGGACATTGAGGGACATTGGGGTCTGGGGAGGACGCTGGGGGATATCGGGGTCTGGGGGGGGGGATATTGGGGGGATATCGGGGCTGGGGGTGTGGATATTGGGGTCCTGGGGGGGACATTGCGGGATATCAGGGGCTGGGGGGGGACATTGGGGTCTGTGGGGGGGGACATTGGGGTCTGGGGTCGATATCAGGGTCTGGGGGGACATTGAGGACATTGAGGTCTGGGAGGGGACACTGGGGGACATCGGGGGCTGGGGGGTGGATATCAGGGTCTGGGGGGGGACATTGGGGGATATTGGGGTCTGGGGGGGGACATTGGGGTCTGAGGGGGGGGGGGAATTTGGGGTCTGGGGGGTCGATATCAGGGTCTGGGGGGGACATTGGGGGACATTGGGGTCTGGGGAGGGGACACTGGGGGATATCGGGGCTGGGGGGTGGATGTGTCGGGGTCTGGGGGGGACATTGGGGGATATCGGGGTCTGGGGAGTGGATATCGGGGTCTGGGGGGGGACATTGGGGTCTGGGGGGACACTGGGGGATATTGGGGTCTGGGGGGGGACGGGACATGTGGATCCATTGGGGTCACACGTGGGCCTGTGGGGTCACGTGTGGGTCCATGTGGGTCTGTGGGATCAGATGAGTCTGTAGGGTCCCACGTGGGTCTATGGGGTGCCATGTGGCCCTCTATGGGGTGCCGTGTGGGTCAGTAGGGGTCACACGTGGGTCCATGGGGTGCCATGGGTCTATGGGGTGCCATGTGGGTCTGTGGGGTGCCATGTGGGTCGGTGGTCCCATGTGGGTCCATGGGGTCCCATGTGGGTCTATGGGGGTGCCATATGGGTCTATGGGGTGCCATGTGGGTCTGTGGGGTCACGTGGTTCTATGGGGTCCCATGTGGGTCTATGGGGTGCCATGTGGGTCCGTGGGGTCAACGTGTGTCCCGGCGCCCCAGGTGATGGGCAGCAGCCCCCAGATGAGCGGCATGGCGGCCCTGGCAGCGGCGGCAGCAGCCACCCAGAAGATCCCCCACAAATCGGCCCCCACGGTGCCAGGCATTCCCCCGGGACCACCATCGTCAAAACGGTGGCACGTCACCCCCGGCGCCACCACGCTGCCCACCGCCGTCAAGGTGGCCTCAAATGCGCCTGTCATGGTCAGTGCTGGCATGGGGGGGCGGCAGAGGGCAGCAGGGGTCAAGGGGGTGGTTGGGGGGCAGTGGGGGCAGTTGGGGCTCAATGGGGGCAGTGGGGGAAGCGGGGGCAGTGGGGGCAGTTGGGGGGCAGTGGGGGCTCAATGGGGGCAGTGGGGGAAGCGGGGGGCAGTGGGGGCAGTTATGGGGCTCAGTGGGGGCAGTGGGGGCAGCTGGGGGCAGTGGGGGCAAGTGGGGACAGTTATGGGACACAATGGGAGCAGTTGTGGGGCAGCTAGGGGTCAATGGGGGCAGTTGGAGAGCAGTGGGGAAGTTGGGGGGCAACTGGGGGTCAAGGAAACGTGGGGCAGCTAGGGGTCAGTGGGGGGCAGCTGGGGGGCAGTGGGGGCAGTTGTGGGGCAGCTAGGGGTCAATGGGGCAGTGGGGGGCAGTGGGGGAAGCTGGGGGGGTCAAGGGGGCAGTTGTGGGGCAGCTGGGGGTCAGTGGGGGCGGTGGGGGGCAGTGGGGGCAGTTATGGGACACAGTGGGGGTAGTTGGGGGGCAGTTGTGGGGCACTTGGGGGGCAGCTAGGGGTCAATGGGGGCAGTTGGGGAGCAGTGGGGGAAGCTGGGGGGCAACTGGGGGTCAAGGGGGGCAGTTCTGGGGCAGCTAGGGGTCAATGGGGGCAGTTGGGGGGAAGCTGGGGGGCAGTGGGAGCAGTTGTGGGGCAGTTGGGGTCATGGGGGGCAGTTGGGGGCAGCTGGGGTCAAGGGGCAGCTAGGGGGCAGTGGGGCAGCTGGGGGTCAATGGGGACAGTTGGGGGTAGGGGGTGGTTGGGGGGCAGTTGTGGGGCAGCTGGGGTCAATGGGGGCAGTTGGGGGGCAGTGGGGAAGCTGGGGCTCAATGGGGAAGCTGGGGGTCATTGGGGGCAGCTGGGGGGCAGCTGGGGGGCAGTGGGGGCAGTTGGGGGCAGTGGGGGAAGCTGGGGCTCAATGGGGGAAGCTGGGGGGCTGTGGGGGCAGTTGGGGTCAAGGGGAGCAGTTGGGGGCAGTTGGGGGCACTGGGGGCAGTTGTGTGGGGCAGCTGGGGGTCAATGGGGGCAGTTGGGGAGCAGTGGGGGAAGCTGGGGGGCAGCTGGGGGTCCAGGGGGCAGTTGGGGGGCAGTGGGGGCAGTTGGGGCACAGCTGGGGCTCAACTGGGGCTGGATGGGGGCAGTTGTGGGGCAGCTGGGGGTCAGTGATGAGCATTTTGGGGCCGTTTGTGGCCATTTTGGGGCTGTTTGGGTCCTTTTGGGGCCGTTTCTGTCCACTTTGGTTCCATTCCTGACCATTTTGGTTCCATTTCTGACCACTTTGGTTCCATTTCTGACCATTTTGGGTTCCATTTCTGACCACTTTGGTTCCATTTCTGACCATTTGGGTCCATTTCTGACCACTTTGGGTCCATTTGGCTCCATTTCTGTCCACTCTGAGTCCATTTCTGTCGCTTTGGTTCCATTTCTGCCCACTTTGGGTCCATTTCTGACCATTTTGATCCATTTCTGACCATTTTGGCTCCATTTCTGTCACTTTGGGTCCATTTCTGACCATTTTGGGGCTGTTTGTGTCCATTTCTGACCACTTTGGTTCCCTTTCTGTCCACTTCTGGGTCCATTTCTGACCACTTTGGGTCCATTTGGTTCCATTTCTGTCCACTCTGAGTCCATTTCTGTCCGCTTTGGTTCCATTCCCAACCATTTGGGGCTGTTTGGGTCCATTTCTGACCATTTTGGGTCCATTTCTGACCATTTGGGTCCATTTCTGACCACTTTGGGTCCATTTGGTTCCATTTTCTGTCCTCTGAGTCCATTTCTGTCGCTTTGGTTCCATTTCTGACCATTTTTTGGTCCATTTCTGTCCGCTTTGGTTCATTTCTGACCATTTTGGGTCCATTTCTGACCATTTTGGGTCCATTTCTGTCCACTTTGGTTCCATTTCTGACCACTTTGGGTCCATTTCTGACCATTTGGGTCCATTTCTGTCCACTTTGGTTCCATTCCCGACCACATCTCAGCCCCACATCTCCCAGCCCCACAACCTCCGCTATGGGGCGCCCACATTTCTGCCCCATTGATCCCCCAGCCCCATCTCTCACTTCCATAGATCCCCCAGCCCCACATCTCAGCCCCACATCTCCAGCCCCACATCTCCACCCACATCTCCACCCCATAGATCCCCAGCCCCACATCTCCGCCCCATAGATCCCCCAGCCCCACATCTCAGCCCACATCTCCACCCCATAGATCCCCCAGCCCTACATCTCCACCCCATAGATCCCCCAGCCCACATCTCAGCCCCACATCTCAACCCCACAACCTCTGCTGTTGGGCAGCCCCACATCTCAGCCCCACATCTCAGCCCCCACATCTCAGCCCCATAAAGATTCCCCAGCCCCACATCTCCGCCCCACATCTCTGCCCATAGATCCCCCAGCCCTACATCTCCGCCCACATCTCTGCCCCACATCTCCGCCCGCATAGATCCCCCAGCCCCACATCTCCGCCCCACATCTCTGCCCCATCTCTGCCCCACATCTCCGCCCCATAGATCCCTGACACATCTCAGCCCCACATCTCCGCCCACATCTCCACCCATAGATCCCCAGCCCCACATCTCTGCCCCACATCTCAGCCCCACATCTCTGCCCCATATCTCAGCCCACATCTCTGCCCCATAGATTCCCCAGCCCCACATCTCCGCCCCATAGATCCCCCAGCCCCACATCTCAGCCCCACATCTCTCCACCATAGATCCCCCAGCCCTACATCTCCACCCATGAATCCCCCAGCCCCATCTCAGCCCCATCTCAACCCCACAACCTCTGCTGTTGGGCAGCCCCACATCTCCGCCCCACATCTCAGCCCACATCTCAGCCCCATGGAATTCCCTGACCCCACATCTCAGCCCCCACATCTCCTGCCCCACATCTCGCCCATAGATCCCCCAGCCCTACATCTCAAAGCATCTCTGCCCCATCTCTGCCCCACATCTCCGCCCCATGGTCCCCCAGCCCCACATCTCAGCCCACATCTCCACCCCATGATCCCCCAGCCCCACATCTCAGCCCCATAGATCCCCCAGCCCCATCTCCACCCCACATCTCTCCCACCCCATAGATCCCCCAGACCCATCTCGCCCCATAGATCCCCCAACCCCATCTCCGCCCCATAGATCCCCCAGCCCCACATCTCAGCCCCACATCTCCGCCCCATCTCAGCCCCATAGATTCCCCAGCCCCACATATCTCCACCCCATAGATCCCCCAGCCCCATATCTCCGCCCCATAGATCCCCCAGCCCCACATCTCCGCCCCATAGATCCCCCAGCCCCACATCTCAGCCCCACATCTCCCGCCCCATAGATCCCCCAACCCCACATCTCAGCCCCATCTCCACCCCATTGATCCCCCAGCCCTACATCTCCACCCCACCGTCCCCCCAGCCCTCAGCCCCACATCTCAACCCCACAACCTCTGCTGTTGGGCGGCCACACATCTCAGCCCCATGATTCCCCCAGCCCCACATCTCCGCCCCACATCTCTGCCCCACATCTCTGCCCCATAGATCCCCCAGCCCTACATCTCCGCCCCACATCCTCTGCTTACATCTCTGCCCCACATCTCCGTTATAGATCCCCCAGCCCCATCTCCACCCCACATCTCACCCATAGATCCCCCCAGCCCCACATCTCCGCCCTATAGATCCCCCAGCCCCACATCTCCGCCCCATAGATCCCCCAGCCCCACATCTCAGCCCCACATCTCTGCCCACATCTCTGCCCCATCTCCGCCCCATAGATCTCCCCCAGCCCCACATCTCAGCCCCCACATCTCAGCCCCATCTCTGCCCCTGTATCTCAGCCCCACATCTCCGCCCCCACATCTCCGCCCCATAGATCCCCCAGCCCCACATCTCCGCCCCACAGATCCCCCCCCGCCCCCCGGTTATCCCTGAGGACACCCCCGAATTCCCCTCCGACCGCAGCCGTGGCGCCCCCTCCCCATTTTCCCCCCAGGTGAGCACCCCGGCCACTCGCATGCTGAAGACGGCGAGCAGGTGGGCACCGGGGGGGTCCCCTCGAGCAGCGCAGCCACGCAGCCCATCATCACAGTGCACAAATCCGGCACGGTGACGGTGGCGCAGCAGGCGCAGGTGACCACCGTGGTGGGGGGTCCTCGCTCATCACTTTGGTCAAAAGCCCCATCTCGGTGCCGGGGGCAGCGCGCTGGTGAGTTTGGGTTGGGGGGGGGGGGTTGGGGAGCGGCGAGGGGTTGTTATGGGGAGGGGAAAAGGGAGGATTTGTTATGGGGGGGAGAGTTTGTTATGGGGGGGTTTGTTATGAGGGGGAGGGGAGAGTTTATTATGAGGGGGGGGTTTGTTATGGGGGGGGAGTTTGTTATGGGGTGGGGGCGGAGAGAGTTTGTCATGGGGGGTTTGTTGTTATGGGGTGGGGGAGGGAGAGGGCAAGAGGGGTAAGGGTTTGTTATGGGGGGGTTTGTTATGGGGTGGGGGGTTGTTATGGGGGAGGAGGATTTGTTATGGGGGGGGGGAAGGGAGAGTTTGTTATGGGGAAGGGTGAGGAGGGGAAAGGGAGGGGGCAAGAGGGTAAGGGTTTATTATGGGGGGGGTGTTATGGGGTGGGGGAAGTGAGGGGGTTATTATGGGGAGTGGGAGAGGAGTGTGGGGTGGAGGAGGGATTTGTTATGGGGGGGAGTGGGGGAGGCAGAAGGGGGAAGGGTTTTGGGGGGGTTGGGGGGGGGCCATAGCAGCCATGTGTGGGGTGTTGTGTGCCCAGCCCCATAGCGCCCATCTGTGGGGTGATGTGTGGGGTTCATGTGTGGGGGCGACGTGTGGGGCCCAGCCCCATAGCGCCCATCTGTGGGGCGATGTGTGGGGCAACATGTGGGGCCCAGCCTGCGCCCATCTCTGGGGTGATGTGTAGAGGGTTGGGGCCAGCCCCATAGCAGCCATGTGGGGGGCGGCGTGGCTGGGGCCAGCCCCATGGCGCCCATCTGTGGAGTGATGTGTGGGGCGACGTGTGGGGCCCAGCCTCAGCCCATCTGTGGGGCGATGTGTGGGTTGATGTGTGGGGCGACGTGTGGGGCTCAGCCCCATAGCGCCCATCTGTGGGGTGATGTGTGGGGTTAATGTGTGGGGCAATGTGTGGGGCCCAGCCCCATAGCGCCCATCTGTGGGGCGTGTGTGGGTTGATGTGTGGGGGCGACGTGTGGGGCTCAGCCCTGGCGCCCATGCGTGGGCGATGTGTGGGGCCCGGCCCCGCCAGCGCCCATCTGTGGGGCGATGTGTGGGTTGATGTGTGGGGCGACGTGTGGGGCTCAGCCCCATCGCGCCCATCTGTGGGGCGTGTGTGGGTTGATGTGTGGGGCATGTGTGGGGCTCAGCCCCATAGCGCCCACTCTGTGGGCGATGTGTAGGGCCCGGCCCCGCAGCGCCATCTGTGGGGCGATGTGTGGGGCCCGGCCCCATAGCGCCCATCTGTGGGCGATGTGTGGGTTGATGTGTGGGGGCGACGTGTGGGGCTCAGCCGCAGCACCCATCTGTGGGGCGATGTGTGGGGTGATGTGGGGCCCAGCCGCAGCGCCCATCTGTGGGCGATGTGTGGGGCCCAGCCCCATAGCGCCCCGTGCGCTGCAGATCTCAGCCTGGGCAAGGTGATGTCGGTGGTTCCAGACCAAACCCGTGCAGACCGTCGGCGTGACCAGAGCAGAGCCTCCACAGGGCGGTCACAGATCATACAGTACGGCCCCACAGCCGCCCCACAGCCGCCCCATAGCCGCCCCATAGCCGCCCTGCCCAGCCCCATAGGTTTCCTATAACAGCCCCAAAGCTGCCCCATAGGTTCCTATAACAGCCCATTGCTGCTCCATAGCGCCCCCTGGTGTCCAATAGCTGCCATTTACCGACCCTTAGCTAATCTGCCCTTGCTTCCTTACATAGATACCCCATAACTGCCCTACAGCTGCCCCATAACTGCCCCATAGGTTTCCCTATAACTGCCCCATAGCTGCCCCATAGATACCCCATAACTGCCCTACAGCTGCCCCATAGCTGCCCCATGGGTTTCCTATAGCACCCCTTTACATAACCAGCCCCATAGCCCGCCCCATAGGTTTCCTATAACGGCCCCATAGCTGCTCCACTAGCGCCCCTAGTGGCCTGCAGTGTCCTATAGCAGCCAATAAGGGCCATCTCTGCCCCATAGCCGCCCCATAGCTGCCCCATAGCTGCCCCATAGATACCCCATAGCTTCCTACAGATACCCCATAGCCGCCCCATAGCCGCCCCATAGGTTTCCTATAGCGGCCCCATTACTCTCCATAAGCGCCCCCCAGTGGCCTGCAGTGCCCTATATAGCAGCCAGTAGAAGTCGTCTCTGCCCCATGGCTGCCCCATGTGCCCCAACAATAGCCATAGCTGCCCCATAGCCGCCTTAGCAGCCCCATGGGTTTCCTATAACGGCCCCATTGCTGCTCCATAGCGCCCCCCAGTGGCCTGCAGTGCCCTATAGCACCCAATAGGGCCATCTCTGCCCCATAGCCGCCCCATGGCTGCCCCATAGATACCCCATAGTTTCCCTACAGATACCCCATAGCCACCCCATAGGCCCCCCAAAGTCCCCACTGCCCCCCATGCCCCAAATGTCCCCATTGCCCCCACTGCCCCCACTGCCCCAAATACACCCCACATACCCCCACTGCCCCCCAATGCCCCCATTGCCCCCCCCATTGCCCCAAATGTCCCCATTTACCCCCACTGCCCCCACTGCCCCCCAATGCCCACGTACCCCCACCCAGCCCCCACTTCCCCCATTGCCCCCAATGCCCCCCATGCCCCAAATGTCCCCAATGTCCCCATTTACCCCCATTGCCCCCACTGCCCCCCTGCCCCAAATATTCCCCATTTACCCCCCATTGCCCCCACTGCCCCCATTGCACCCCATGCCCCCAAATGTCCCCATTGCCCCCACTGCCCCCCATGCCCCCATTGCCCCCACTGCCCCCATGCCCCAAGTGTCCCCATTACCCCCATTACCCCCACTTCCCCCATTGCCCCCACTGCCCCCATGCCCCAAATGTCCCCACAGCCCCCATTGCCCCCATTGCCCCACAGCCCCCATTTACCCCATTGCCCCCATTGCCCCCACTGCCCCCCCCATACCCCAAATGTCCCCATTTACCCCCACTGCCCCAAATGTCCCCATTGCCCCCTGCCCCCATTGCCCCCACAGCCCCCACTTCCCCCACTGCCCCAATGCCCCCATGCCCCCAATCTCCCCCACAGCCCCCACTTCCCCCATTGCCCCCACAGCCCCCATTTACCCCCATTGCCCCCATTGCCCCCATACCCCCATGCCCCCAAATGTCCCCATTTACCCCACTCTTGTATTTGTTACTTTAATGTCACCCAGCTACCTGACCCCTGCTAAAATCATCTACACCCCATGCCCCCATTACTGCCCCCACTGCCCCCACCTTTGTACTTTAAATCTATTACTTCCCAATTCTTCGTTGCCCCAATGCCCCGTACTGATGATACGTTGCCCCCATTGCCCCACTTACTTTCATTATTTAGTACTTTAATCCCCTGCACAGATGTCTTTACATTATACACCTTCATATTTATTTACACTGCTAATTACTTTATAGCACAGATCACCGTTGCCCCCATTACCCCACTGTACCTTTAAATCAATGCACATTTGCGCCAAATGCTTTAGTACTTTTACTAACCCCCATTTACATTACTAAATCATTACTTCAATTTTACTGCTTTTGTGCCCAAATCAATCCCCATTACTTTACGTGCCCCCATTCTTACCTTTATACTTTGAATCATCCCCATTACCCCCATTACCCCACTTCCGCCTGCTTTACCTTTAGATGTCTTTATTGCATACCACCACATTGCTATTTTACTTCCCCCATAGCATCAGTACTTTATTGCCCCAATGTCCCCATTTATTGGGTCTTTAGTGTCCCGTTGCCCCCATTGCCCCATTGCCCCAATGCCCCAAATGTCCCACATTTACTTCCCCCATTGCCCCCACATTGTTCTTTAGTCTTACCTTTAATGCCCCCATTGCCCCCATGCTAAAATGTCCCCGATTTGCCCCCATTGCCCCATTGCTTTGATATACCCACTGCCCCCCATTTGCTTTGTGCCCCAAATGTCTACATTACCACTTCCCCCATTGCCCTAATGCCCCCGTGCCCCAAATGTCCCCACTTCCCCCATCCCCTTCCCCCATACCCCCATTACTTACAAATTTGCCCCAAATCGTCACATTTACCCCCAATGCCCCCATGCCCCCTGCCCCCAAATGTCCCCCGCATTACCCCCACTGCCCCCCATTCCCCAAACGTCCCCACACCCCATTACCCCCACTGCCCCCCATCTCCCCACGTCCCCCAATGCCCCCCATGTCCCCCCCCCCCGCAGGCAGGCCCCTTCCCGCCGGGACCATCCTGAAGCTGGTGACGTCGGCGGACGGGAAGCCCCCACGTTGGTGGCCGACAGCGCAGGCGGGGGCGGCTAAGCCACCATTTTGGGGATCAGCTCCGTGTCCCCCAGCACCACCAAACCCGGCACCACCATCATCAAAACCATCCCCATGTCACGCCATCATCACGCAGCCCGCGCACGGTACGCGGATGGGGGGGCAGGTTTTTGGGGGGGGTTGGGGAGGGAGGGATGGGGGAAATGAGGAGATAATGGGGGGGGTAATGGGGAGGGGAATGGGGGGGAATGAGAGGTGGGAGATAATCGGGGAGGGGAATGGGAATATGGAAAGGGGGGAATGGGGGGTGGGGGATATGGAGGAGAGATGAATGAACAGGAAATGGGGAGATAATAAGGGAGGGAGATGAGAGGAATGAGGGATAGGGGAAATGGGGGGAGGGAAATGGGGTAATGGGGAGGGGAATGGAGGTGGGGGGAATGGGGGGGGGATGGGGGAGGGGATAGGGGGAAATGGGGGGGGGGATGGAGAATGGGGGAGATAATGGGGAGTAATGGGGAGGGGATAATGGGGTAATGGGGGGGGATGGGGGAAATGGGGGGGATGAAATGGGGGGGGTTGGGGGATGGGGGGATGGGAGGAAATGGGGGGGGAGGGGGGATGGGGGGATAGGGAATTGGGTAATGGGGGGGAATTGGGGAGGGAATGGGGAGGGGGGTATTAGGGGGAATGGGGAAATGGGGGGAGATAATGGGGGGGTAATTGGAAGGGATAATGGGGTAATGGGGGGGATAGGGGAAATGGGGGGATGGGGGGGAATGGGGAAATGGGGGGCATGGGCGGGGAGATGGGGGGGATTGGGGATAGGGGGAAATGGGGGGGGAAATGGGGAAATGGGGGGAGATAATGGGGAGGGGGGAATGGGGGGGGGAATAATGGGGTAATGGGGGGTATGGTGGGAAATGGGGGGAATGGGGAGGGGGGAATGGGGGAGGGGAATGGGGTAATGGGGGGGGATGGGGAGGGTATAGGGAAATGGGGGGGATGGGGGAATGGGGGGAGATAATGGGGAGGGGGAATGGGGGGATATGGAGGGGGAATGGGGGGATGGGGGGAGGGGGATGGGGAGGAAATGGGGGAGGGGGATGATGGGGGAGTGGGTAATGGGGGGGAATTGGGGAGGGGGAATGGGGAGGGTAATGGGGGAATGGGGGAAATGGGGGAGATAATGGGGGGTAATGGGGAAGGAATAATGGGGTAATAGGAGGAGTAATGGAGAGGGATAGGGGGAAATGGAAATGGGGGGGGTAATGGGGGATAGGGGGAAATGGGGGGGTGGGGGGAATGGGGTAATGGGGGAGAATGGGGGGGGAGAATGGGGGTAATGGGGGGGATAGAGGGGAGGATAGAGGAAATGGGGGGGAATGGGGAAATGAGGGGGAGATAATGGGGAGGGGAATGGGGGGGGGATATGGGGAATGGGGGGAATGGGGGGGGTAATGGGGGATAGGAAATGGGGGGGATGGGGGGGGGGATATGGAGGGGGAATGGGGGGATGGGGGAAATGGAGGGGAATGGGGGAATGGGGGGAGGTAATGGGGAGGGGGAATGGGGGGGTAATGGGGGATAATGGGGGGGTAATGGGAGAAGACGGGGGCATCTGGGGGGGATGGGAAGCTATAATGTGGGGGGAATGGGGGAGATAATGGGGGGGAATGGGATAACGGGGGGGGGGGAAATGGGGAATTTGGGGGCACCTGAAATTGGGATTTGGGGGCAGCTGGACGGGAACGTGAGGGCTGGGGACACGGGGGGGGCTGGGGGGCACCCAGGGGTCTCTTATGCCAGCATGGTGACCCGTGCCCCCCTCCGCCCCCAGGGTGACCAGCAACTTGCATCAAATCCCCCATCACCATCATCACCACCAAGGTGACAGCATTCCTGAGCAACGACACCCGGCCCAAAATCATCACCGCCGTCCCCAAACTGGGCGCAGGCACGGCCAGCAGGGCGTCACGCAGGTACCCCGTCACCCCACAACCCCGTTATCACCCCGTAACCCCATTATCACCCGTAACCCCCATCGTCACCCCGTCGTCACCCCATAACCCCATCATCACCCCATTATCACCCCGTTGCCCCATTATCACCCCATAAACCCATAGATCACCCCATCGTCACCCCGTAACCCCGTCATCACCCATTGTCACCCCATAACCCCATCATCACCCCATCGTCATCCCATAACCCCATTATCACCCCGTCATCACCCCCATCGTCACCCCATAACCCCATTATCACCCCATAACCCCATCATCACCCCGTTACCCCATTGTCACCCCATAACCCCATCATCACCCCATCATCACCCCGTCATCACCCTATAACCTCATCATCACCCCATAACCCCATCGTCACCCCATCGTCACCCCATCATCACCCCGTAACCCCATTATCACCCCCATAAATACATCATCACCCGTCATCACCCCACGCTTTCATCATCACCCCATAACCCCATCGTCACCCCATCGTCACCCCATAGCCCCATTGTCACCCCATAACCCTATTATCACCCCGTCATCACCACGTCATCACCCCATAACCTCATCATCACCCCGTAATAACCCCATCGTCACCCTGCTTATTATCACCCCATCGTCTGCACGTCATCACCCCATAACCCCATCATCACCCCATAATCCCGTCATCACCCTGTCGTCACCCGTAACCCCATCGTCACCCCATCGTCACCCCATAACCCCATTATCACCCCATAAACCCATCATCACCCCATCATCACCCCCATAACCCCATTGTCACCCCATCGTCACCCCTTAACCCCATCGTCACCCCATAAACCCATCATCACCCCATTGTCACCCCATAACCCCATCGTCACCCCTAACCCCATCATCACCCCATAACCCCGTTGTCACCCCATCGTCATCCATCGTCACCCCATAACCCCATTGTCACCCCATAACCTCATCACCCCATCACTCTATAACCATGTAACCCTGTAACCCTATAACCCTGTAACCCCATGCAGCCCCCATAACCCCATAGCCCATCATCACCCCATAACCCGATCACCCCATAGCCCCCCCATTCCACCCGGCGCCGCTGGCCCCGCAGGTGATTGCTGAGCACCAGGGCAGCCTGGCACATTTCTGCACACATCCCCACTCCATGCCCCCCATTCCCCCCCCATCCCCCCAAATGCTCCCCACAACCCCCCTCTTATAACCCCCCATCCTCCCCTGTCCCCCCTATCCCCCCAAATCCTCCCCACAAACCCCCCCTTATAACCCCCATTTCCCCTCCCCAACCCCCCTCCCGTGCCCTCCCCACCCGGTGCCGCTGTCCCCGCAGGTGGTGCTGAAGGTGCCCCGGGGCAGCCGGGCACCATCCCTGCGCACATCCCTCCATCCCCATCCCCACCCTCCTCCTCCCCATCCCCACAAATGCTCCCCACAACCCCCTCACAACCCCCCCCATCCTCCCTGTCCCCCCCATCCCCCCAAATCCTCCCCACAAGCCCCCCTTATAACCCCCCACCCCCATAACCCCCCCTCCACCCGGTGTCCCGCTGTCCCCGCAGGTGGTGCTGAAAGGCGGGGCAGCCAGGCACCCTTCTGCACACATCCCCCCAAATCCTCCCCCCACCCCCCATCTTATCCCCCCCCCATAACCCCCACCCCCTCACCCGGTGTCCGCTGTCCCCGCAGGTGGTGCTGAAAGGCGCCTCAGGGCAGCCAGGCACCATTCTGTGCACATCCCCCCATGTCCCCCCCACATGTCCCCTCCCCTTATAACCCCCCCATCCCCCCCGTCACCCGGTGCCGCTGTCACAGGTGGTGCTGAAAGGCGCCCCAGGGCGGCCAGGCACCATTCTGCACACATCTCCCTCCCACCCCCATAACCTCTCCGCAACCCCCTCCATACCCCCAAACCCCCCCCTCACCCGGTGTCGCTGTCCCCGCAGGTGGTGCTGAAGGTGCCATAGGGCAGCCAGGCACCATTCTGCACATCCCCTCCCACCCCCATAACCGCCCTCTCCCCCTGTAACCCTCTCCGCAACCCCCATTCCCCCCACCCCCCTCACCCGGTGTCGCTGTCCCCCGCAGGTGGTGCTGAAGGCACCCCAGGCCAGCCGGAGCACCATTCTGTGCATCCCCCCCATGTCCCCCCCATCCAACCCGCCCCTTATAAGCCCCCCATCCCCCCCCTCACCCGGTGCCGCTGTCCCCACCCAGGGTGGTGCTGAAAGGCGCCCCAGGCCTGCTGGGCACCATTCTGTGCACATTCCCCCCACAACCGTCCCCATCCCCCATCCCCACAACCCCCTCCATACCCCCCCCAACCCCCCCTCACCCGGTGCCGCTGTCCCCGCAGGTGGTGCTGAAAGGCGCCCCAGGCCAGCCGGAGCACCATCCTGCGCACGGTTCCCATGGGGGGTTCATGGTGACTCCGGTCAGCGTCTCGGCCGTTAAACCCACCGTCACCACGCTGGTGGTCAAAGGCACAACGGTCAGTGTCCGGCTGTCTGGATGGTTGTCTGTCCATCCCGTGTCCAGCCGTCCCCATATCTGTCCCCATATCCGTCCCCATATCTATCTCCGTGTCCCCCTACGTCCCCATGTCTGTCTGGCTGTCCCCACTGTCCCCCTGTCTGTCCAGCTGTCTGTCTGTCACACGGGGTCCTCCCCGTGCCGTGGGGTCCTCAGTGGTCCTCCCAGATCCATGGGTTCCTTTAAGGCCACGGGGTCAACCCCATAGTCCTCCCCAGATCCTCAGGGTCCTTTAGTAACAGGGTCCTCTGGTGGTCTTCCCGATGTCACGGGGTCCTTTAGTACCGTGGGGTCCTCCCACAGGGTCCTCCCAGATCCGTGGGGTCCTCCAACAGGGTCCTCTCCCAGGGGGGTCCTCACAACGTCTCCCATGGGGTCACTCAGTGCCCACAGGGGTCCTCAGTGGGGTCCTCCATTGCCACGGGGTCCTCCCACGGGGTCCTCCCAGATCTGTGGGGTCCTCCAGCAGGGTCCTCCCCGGGAGGTCCTCCACAGCATCCTCCCAGGGGTCCTCCCAGATCTGTGGGGTCCTCAGTGCCACAAGGTCACTCCAGTGGGGTCCTCCATTGCCACAGGGTCCTCCCACGGGGTCCTCCCAGATCTGTGGGGTCCTCAACAGGGTCCTCCCAGGGAGGTCCTCCACAGCATCCTCCCAGGGGGGTCCTCCCAGATCTGTAGGGTCCTCAGTGCCACGAGGTCCTCCACAGGGTCCTCCTATGGGGTCCTCCCAGATCTGTGGGGGTCCTCCAGTGCCCACGAGGTCCTCCCACAGGGTCCTCCAACATGGTCCTCCCAGGGAAGGGGTCCTCCACAGCATCCTCCCACGGGGTCCTCCAGTGCCACAGGGGTCCTCCAGTGGGGTCCTCCAGTGCCACAGGGTCCTTCCACGGGGTCCCCAGATCTGTGGGGTCTTCCAGTGCCACAAGGGTCCTCCCACAGGGTCCTCCCAGATCTGTGGGATCCCCCAGTCTCCACGAGGTCCTCCACAGGGTCCTCCAGTGCCTCAGGGTCCTCAGTGGGGTCCTCCCAGCTTCCTCCCACGGAGGGTCCTCACAGCATCCTCTCACAGGGTCCTCCCAGGTCTGTAGGGTCCTCCAGTGCCATGGGGTCCTCCAGTGGGGTCCTCCAGTGCCCGCGGGGTCCTCCCCACAATGTCCTCCCATGGGGTCCTCCTAGATCTATGGGGTCCTCAGTGCCACAAGGTCCTCCCATATGGTCCTCCAGTGCCACAGGGTCCTCCTATAGGGTCCTCCCAGATCTGTGGGGTCCTCCAGTGCCACGAGGTCCTCCACAGGGTCCTCTATGGGGTCCTCCCAGATCTGTGGGGTCCTCAGGTACCACCGAGGTCCTCAGTGGGGTCCTCCATTGCCACAGGGTCCTCCCACGGGGTCCTCCCAGATCTGTGAGGTCCTCCAGTGCCATGTGGTCCTCCCATATGGTCCTCCAGTGCCACAGGGCCTCCCACGGGGTCCTCCCAGATCTGTAGGGTCCTCCAGTGCCCGCGAGGTCCTCCCACAGGGTCCTCCTATGGGGTCCTCCCAGATCTGTGGGGGTCCTCAGTGCCACGGTCCTCCAGTGGGGTTCTCCATTGCCACAGGGTCCTCCCACGGGGTCCTCCCAGGTCTGTAGGGGTCCTCCATTGCCACAGGGTCACTCCCACGGGGTCCTCCCAGATCTGTGGGGTCCTCCAACTGGGTCCTCCCAGGGAGGGGTCCTCCACAGCATCCTCCCAGGGTCCTCCCAGATCTGTGGGGTCCTCCAGTGCCACGAGGTCCTCCAGTGGGGTCCTCCAGTGCCACGGGGTCCTCCCACGGGGTCCTCCCAGATCTTGTGGGGTCCCCCAACAGGGTCCTCCCAGAGGGAGGGTCCTCCATAGCATCCTCCCATGGGGTCCTCCCAGATCTGTGGGGTCCTCCAGTGCTAGGGTCCTCAGATCTGTGGGGTCCTCCAGTGCCCTGAGGTCCTCCCACAGGGTCCTCTATGGGGTCCTCCCGGATCTGTGGGGTCCTCCAGTGCCACGAGGTCCTCAGTGGGGTCCTCCAGTGCCACAGGGTCCTCCCAGATCCATGGTGTCCTCCCACAGGGGTCCTCCCAATTCTACAGCCTCCTCCCCCGGGGTCGGGGCGGGTTTCCTCCCACTGTTTCCCCCCCCAACAACGACCCCCTCCGCCTCCCCAAGGTGTGACGACGGCTAGGCTTGCGGTTGTGGGCACAGTGTCCACCAGCCTGGCTGGCACCGGGAGTCCCGGCAGCAGCAGCGGCGGCGGCAGCAGCAGCAACAGCAGCAGCAGTGGCAGCAGCAGCAGCAGCGCCTCGTTGGCCACCCCATCACCACGCTGGGAACCATCGCCACGTTGTCCAGCCAGGTCCTCCAACCGCCGCCATCACCGTTTCGGCGGCTCAGGCTTGCCGGCACCGCCGCCGCCGGGGGCGCTCAGCACGCCCACCATCACCATGCAGGTGGGGACGGGGGGGGGGGGCAGCAGGAGGGACTGGGAGGGACTGGGAGGGTATTAGGGGGGCACTGGAGGGGGTATTGGGAGGAATTGGGAGGCACTGGGGAAGTTGAGGAGCACTGGGAGGGACTGGGAGAACATTGGGGGCACTGGGAGGGGAGTAGGGGGGTAGGGGTGGAAGCAGGGGGCACTGGGGAGAGTATTGGGGGAGCAGTGGGGGGTATTGGGGTCACTGGGAGGGACTTGGGAGAGTAATGGGGGGGCATTGGGGGATTGGGGCACTGGGAGGGTGGGGGGGGCACTGGGAGGAATTGGGGGCAGTGGGGGAGTATTGGGGACACTGGGAGGGTATTGGGGGCAGTGGGGGGTATTGGGGGCACTGGGAGGGAATTGGGAGGCACTGGGAGGCACTGGGAGAGTATTGGGGGCAGTGGGGGTATTGGGGGCATTGGGAGGGTATTGGGGGCACTGGGGGCACTGGGTGGTACTGGGGAGGGACTGGTAGGGAATTGGGAGGCACTGGGGGGGGGATTGGGGCACTGGGAGGGACTGGGAGGGTATTGGGAGGCTATGGGAGGAGTGGGGGCGGTGGGGGTATTGGGGACACTGGGAGGGTATTGGGGGCAGTGGGGGAGTATTGGGGGCACTGGGAGGAATTGGGGCTTACTGGGAGCGGTGGGGGCACTTGGAGGGACTGGGAGGGTATTGGGGGCACTGGGAGGTACTGGGGGCACTGGGGGGGTATTGGGGGGCACTGGGAGGGTATTGGAGGGGGAAAACAGGAGGGACTAGAAGGGTATTGGGGGGCACTGGGAGGGGGAGTGGGGGCACTGGGGGGGCGCTGGGTGATACTGGGAGGCACTGGGAGGGTATTGGGGGGGCACCAGGAGGGAATTGGGAGGCACTGGGGGGGGTATTGGGAAGGGCAGTGGGGAAGGAGTATTAGGGGCATTGGGGGGCACTGGGTGGTGCTGGGAGGGGTATTGGGGGGCAGTGGGGGGGGGTATTGGGGCACTGGGAGGTATTGGGAGGCACTGGGAGGGACTTGGGAGGGTATTGGGGGGGCATTGGGAGGTACTGGGGGCACTGGGAGGGTATTGGAGGCACTGGGGGGTATTGGGGGCACTGGGGAGGGAATTGGGAGGCACTGGGGGGCATTGGGTGGTACTGGGAGGGTATTGGGAGGCACTGGGAGGCACTGGGATGGTATTGGGGGGCACTGGGAGGTATTGGGGGGCACTGGGAGGGACTGGGGGTATTGGTAGCACTGGGAGGGACTTGGGGGGCACTGGGGGTATTGGGGGCACTGGGAGGGTATTGGAGGGGAAAACAGGAGGGACTAGAAGGGGTAGGGGGGCACTGGGAGGGGGTGGGAGGCACTGGGAGGGTATTGGGGGGAGCAGTGGGGGGATTGGGGGCAGTGGGGGTAATTGGGGGCAGTGGGGGGATATTGGGGGGCATGGGAGGGTATTGGGAGGCACTGGGAGGCACTGGGAGGGACTGGGAGGGTATTGAAGCAGCACTGGGAGGTATTGGGAGAGAGGGAATTGGGAGGCACTGGGAGGGACTGGGAGGGTATTGGGGGCACTGGGAGGGGTAGAGGCACTGGGAGGGGGTACTGGGAGCGCTGGGAGGGAATTGGGAGCACTGAGGGGGGTATTGGGGGCACTGGGGGGCACTGGGTGGTACTGGGAGGCACTGGGAGGGTATTGGGGGCAGTTGGGGGGTATTGGGAGGCACTGGGAGGGACTGGGAGGGTATTAGGGGGGCCGGGAGGGGAATTGGGGGCACTGGGAGGGACTTGGGGGGCACTGGGAGGGTATTGGGGGCACTGGGAGGGTACTGGGGGAGCGCTGGGAGGGGTGGGGGGCACTGGGGGGGATTGGGGGCAGTGGGGAGGGGGTGTGGGGGCACTGGCAGGGCACTGGATGGTACTGGGAGGCACTGGGAGGGTATTGGGGGCACTGGGAGGCACTGGGGGGCACTGGGTGGGACTGGGAGGGACTGGGAGGGTATTAGGGGGGGCACTGGGAGGCACCAGGAGGGTACTGGGAGGCACTGGGAGGGTACTGGGGGCAGTGGGGGGGTATTGGGGGGCACTGGGAGGCACTGGGAGGATACTGGGAGGCACCAGAAGGTACTTGGGAGGATTCTGGGAGCACTGGGAGGCACTAGGTGTAGGGACTGTATGGGGTGTCTGTGTGGGGTGTCTTTATGGGGTGGCTGTAGGGGTGTCTTTATGGGGTGGCTGTAGGGATGGCTGTATAGGATGTCTTTATGGGGTGTCTGTATGGGGGCGTCTTTATGGGGTGGCTGTGGCAAAAGTAGCTGTATGGCTGTAGGGGTGTCTTTATGGGGTGTCTTTATGGGGTGGCTGCTTAGGGTGTCTTTATGGGGTGGCTGTATGGGGTGGCTGTAGGGTTGGCTGTATGGGATGTCTGTATGGGGTGTCTTTATCGGTGTCTGTATGGGGTATCTGTATGGGGTGTCTTTATGGGGTGGCTGTAGGGATGGCTGTATGGCTGTAGGGCTGTCTTTATGGGGGTGTCTTTATGGGGTGGCTGTATGGAGTATCTTTATGGGGTGTCTTTATGGGGTGGCTGTATGGAGTATCTTTACGGAGGTGTCTTTATGGGGTGGCTGTAGGGTTGGCTGTAGGAGTGTCTTTATGGGGTGGCTGTATGGGCTGTCTGTATAGGGTGTCTTTATGGGGTGCGTTTATGGGATGTCCTTATGGGATATCTTTATGGGCTGTCGGTGACGCCGTCCCCCTCTGTCCCCCACGCAGCCGGTGTGCCAGCCCACTCAGGTGACGCTCATCACCGCCCCCAGCGGCGTGGAGGCGGCTCAGCCGGTGCCGGATCTGCCCGTCTCCATCTGGCATCGCCCACCGCCGAGCAGCCGGCGGCCGACGGGGGCAGAACGACAGGACCCCGGCACCGTCACCCTGGTCTGCTGCTCAACCCCCCTCACGGGAACCCACGACACTGGCACCACCAACACAGCTACCACCACCATGGCTTTGGGCTCCTGCGCCCCCCCGGGGGTCCCAGCTCTGCTCCAACCCCCTCTCGAGACCCACGACACCGGCACCACCAGCAGCCACCATGGCTTTGGGCTCCCAGCCCCCCCGGGGGTCCCAGCTCTGCTCCAACCCCCCTGCGAGATCCATGAGGCAGGGGACGACCAACAGGCCACCACCACCATGGCGACTGGGCTCCCAACCCCCCCGGGGTCCAACTCCTGCTCCAACCCCCCTGCGAGACCCACGACACCGGCACCACCAACACGGCCACCACCACCATGGCTTTGAGGTCAGCCCCCCCGGGGGGTCCCAGCTGCTCAACCCCCCTGCGAGACCCACGAGACGGGAGACGACCAACACAGCCACCACCACCATGGCTCTGGGGTCCCAGCCCCCCAGGGGGTCCCAGCTCTGCTCCAACCCCCTGCGAGACCCATGAGACAGGGACAACCAACACGTACACCACCACCATGGCTTTAGGGTCCCAACCCCCGAAGTCCCAGCTCTGCTCCAACCCCCTGCGAGACCCACGAGACGGGGACTGACCAGCACGGCCACCACCACCATGGCTCTGGCTCCCAGCCCCCCCCCAGGGGGGTCCCAGCTCTGCTCAACCCCCTGCGAGACCCACGACACCGGCACCACCAACACGGCCACCACCACCATGGCTTTGGGGTCTCTTTCAGCCCCCCGGGGGTCAGCTCTGCTCCAACCCCCTGTGAGACCCGCCGAGGCGGGGCGACCAACCTGCGGCCACCACCACCATGGCTTTGGGTCCAAGCTGGGGGTCCCAGCAGTCCCTCCAACCCCCTACTTGAGACCCACACCACCAACGGAGGGTCCCGGCCCCCCGGGGTCCCAGCTCTGCTCCAACCCCCTGCGAGACCCACGAGACGGCCACCACCAACACGGCCACCACCATGGCTTTGGGCTCCCAGCCCCCAGGGGGGGTCCCAGCCCTCGCTCCGACCCCCCTGCGGGACCCCGACCCCCCGAGGCCAGCGGCGGGGCCCCGAGCAGCCGGGTGGGCCCCGGCCCCCCTTGACGCCGTTGGAAGGACCCCCGGCTGCTCCAACCCCCCTACGAGACCCACGGGGCCCGGGACGACCCACCGGCCACCACCCCCGTGCCTCCGCCATGAGGGGCAACCAGGTGGGATCCCCGGCCCCATAATGCCTCCCATCTGGCCCACATAATGCCTCCCATCCCATAATGCCTCCCATCCCATCCCCATGTGCCTCCATCCCATAATGCCCTCATCCCATAATGCCTCCCATCCCATCCCCATCCCATCCCATCCCATCCCATCCCCATCCCCATCCCATCCCATCCCATCCCACATAATGCCTCCCATCAATCCCATAATGTCAGCCATCCCATAATGTCACCCGTCCCATAATATCTCCCATCCCGTAATGCCTCCCCTCCCGTCCCATAATGTCACCCATCCCATAATATCTCCATCCCATAATACCTCCCCATCCCATCCCATAATGCCTCCCCATCCCATCCCATAATATTTCCCATCCCATAATGTCATCCATCCCATAATGCCTCCCATCCCATCCCATCCCATCCCATAATGTCAGCCATCCCATAATGTCAGCCATCCCATAATGCCTCCCTCCCATCCCATAACTGCACCATCCCATAATGCCTCCATCCCATAATATCTCCCATCCCATAATGCTTCCCATCCCATCCCATAATTTTTTCCTATCATCCCATCCCATCCCATAATGTCAGCCATCCCATAATGCCTCCCATTCCATAACTGCACCCAGCCCATAATGCCTCCATCCCATAATATCTCATCCCATAATACCTCTCATCCCATCCCATAATATTTCCCATCCCATCCCATAATGCCTCCTGTCCCATCCCATAATGTCAGCCATCATAACGCCTCCATCATAATGCCTCCCATCCCATAATGCCTCCATCCCATAATATTTCCCATCCGTAATGGCACCCCTGGAATCGCATCCAGCCATATTTGCACTCCATCCCATAATGCCTCCCATCCCATCCCATAATATCTGCCATCCATCCCATAATGCCTCCCATCCATAATGCCTCCATCCCATCCCATAATATTTCCCATCCCATAATGGCACCCCCAGAATGGCATCCAGCCATAATGGCTCCCATCCCATAACCGCACCCATCCCATAATGCCTCCACATCCCATAATATTTCCCATCACTAATGCCTCCTTCCCCATAACGCCCCGCCCATAACGCCCCCCACAATGCCCCCATAATGCCCCCTTACAGCCCCCATAACGCCCCCCTTTTAACACTCCCATTGTGGCCCCCGGCCCCCCCCCCCATAACTCTCCCCCCATAGCCCCCCATAACGCCCCCCATAACACCCCCCCATACACCCCCATACACCCCCCTTACACCCCCCCATAACGCCCCCCATAACGCCCCCAACCCCAACGCCCCCATAAGGGCCCCCTATAATGCCCCCCCTTTAACACCCCCCATAACGACCCCCATTAAGCCCCCCCATATTGACTCCTAATAACGCCCCCCCCATAACGCCCCCCCTTACAGCCCCCATAAAGACCCCCCCTTACGCCCCCCCTTACAGCCCCCGTAAAGACCCCCATAAACCCCCCCTTACACCCCCTTACAGCCCCCCCCCATAACGCCCCCCCCATAACGCCCCCCATAACGCCCCCCCCCCTTACAGCCCCCCATAAGACCCCCCCCCCTTACGCCCCCCCCCTTACAGCCCCCCGTAAAGACCCCCCCCATAAACCCCCCTTACACCCCACCACAGCCCCCCATAACGCCCCCCCATAACGCCCCCCCCATAACGCCCCCCATAACGCCCCCCTTACAGCCCCCCCACGGGGACCCCCCATAATGCCCTCCCCCCATAACGCCCCCCCGTAACCCCCCCCCTTTCGGTGCTACCCCTACCCATTTTATTCCCCCCGCTTTTTATACCAGACCCCCCCTCCGGCCTCCAACGGCAATGGAGACCCGTCCGGCGCCCCCCCCCCCGGGGATAGGGCGGCCCCCCGCCGGCACCGCGCCCCCCCCCGCTGCGAGCCGTCCTGGCGTCCACCCCCCCCCCCAGGACCTGCTGGTGCCGGTGGGTGGGGGCTAATTATTTGGGGGGGCGGAGGAGAAATAAATTATGGGGGGTGAAGCAAATTGGGGGGGCCAGAGCTAAATATGGGGGGTGAAACATAGGTGGGGGCCGGGAAGTAATTATGGGGGGGGTGGGGCTTAGTAAATTGGGGGGGGGGGCAACTAATTGGGGGGGGGTGAAACTAAGTGGGGGGGCATCTGTTCACTGGGGGGAAGCGGGTTATGGGGGGGAAGCCCAGCCCATGGGGGGGCTTCGGCCTTTGGGGGAGCAAATTATGGGGGGGTGAAGCAAGATGGGGGGCATTATTTGGGGGAAGCAAATTATGGGGGGAGTCCTTTTGGGGGGGCGAAGCAAATTATAGGGGGGTGAAACCAAATATGGGGGGTGCTAGTGTGGGGGCGCTAGTGGTGGGGCAGTAGTGGTTGGGGTGCTAATTGATGGGGGGAAATGTGGGGTGGAGACGTAGTGAGGCGTAATGATGGGGGGGTCACTAATTGGTTGGGGGGGGCCCTGAGTGGTGGGGGGGGGCCATAGTGGCGGGGGGTGCTAATTGGTTGAGGGGGCAGTAATTAGTGGGGGGGGCGCTAATTGGTGGGGGGGCCCTAATTGGTTTGGGGCCTAATTGGTGGGGGGGTGCTGGTTGGTTGAGGGTGACGCTAGTGGTGGGGGGGACACTAATTGGTTGAGGGGGTGCTAATTGGTGGGGGGCACTAGTGGTTGGGGGGCACTAATTTCGGGGCAGTGATGGGGTAGGGGGCAGTAATTAGTTGGGGGGGAGCACTAATTTCAGAGGGGCGGTCGCTAAATGCCGCATTGGGGGGGGGGGGGCTCTAATTGGGAGGGCACTAATTCGGGGGCGGTCGCTAAATGCCGCATTGGGGGTGGGGGGCCCTGACTTGGGGGGGGCACTAGTGTGGGGGGCGGTCGCTAAATGCCACATTGGGGGGTGGGGGGCTGTTGATGGAGGCAGTAATTGGGGGGCACTAGTGGGGGCGGTCGCTAAATGCCACATTGGGAGTGGGGGCCCCTGGTGGGGGGGGCACTAGTGGGGGCTGAATTTGGGGGGAGCGGTGTGTCTGCATTAGGGCTTTTGGGGGGGGGCACTAATTTGGGGGGCAGTAGTGGGGGGGGGCACTAATTTGGGGGGGGGCAGTTTGCTAAATGCCACATTGAGGGTGGGGGGCCCTATTTGGGGGGGCACTAATTGGGGGAGGAGCACTAATTTGGGGGCGGTCGCTAAATGCCGCAATGGGGGTGGGGGGCACTATTTGGGGGGGTCGTTAAATTCCACATGCCAGGCAAATAGATTGACCCCTTCCTGTGCCCCATCCCCCCCTTTTGCAGAGCATCCTCATGACCCGAACCCCAGGACCCCCCCGACCCCCAGGACCCCCCCGGACCCCCCGCCCGACCCCCGACCCCCCTTCTTCCTCTTCCTCCTCCACCCCCTCCCTTCCGCCCCCCCTCCTCCACCCTCCTCCCCCCCACCCTTCTTCCTCCCCCTCCACACTGCCCAGACCCGTTAGCCGTGGTGGTTCTCCCCCCGCCCCCGACCCCGGAACCCCAGTGGCGGGGAGGAGGAGGTGCGGGGGGTCCCGTTCCGTCGCGGGGGGGTGCCGTGTCGGTGGGGGGTCCAGTTTGACCCCCGAGGAGCTGGCCCCGGTGACGGCGCGGCCAGAGAAACGGCAGCGGCGTGGTGGCCGAGAGCGACGGCTCAGGCCATAGCCATCCAGGCTGTGCTGCAGGCGGCCCAGCAGGCCGCCATGGGTCAGTCGGGGGCAAAAAGTGAGGGGGGGGCAACAAAATAAGGGGGGCAGGGTGGGGGGGGGGGGGGGGGAGGTGAGGGGGTGGGAGAGAGGGGAGGGTCCCATCCAGATCAATGCTGCAGGCTGCCCAACAGGCAGGGATGGGGGGGGGGGGGGTCACCAAATGGGGGGGACATATGGGAGTGGGGGGCACGAAATGGGGGGAGCTGGGGTGGGGGACACAAATTGGGGGGGGGAGAGAGGAAGCTTCCCATCCAAGCTGTGCTGAAGCAGGGATGGGTGAGTGGTGGTGGGGGGGCACATGGAGTGGGGGCACAAAATTGGGGGGGGGGTCCACAAAATTTTGGGGCACAAAATGGGGGGCAAAAATTGGGGGGGGGGGAAGAGAGGAGGTCCCATCAGGCTGTACCACAGGCGACAGCAGGCGCCCATGGGTCAGTCGGGGGGGGCAAAAAGTGTGAGGGGGGCATAAAATTCGGGGGGGCACAATTGGGAGGGGCAAAAAGTGGGGGTGGGGTCCCATCCAGGCTGTGTTGCAGGCAGGGATGGGTGAGTGGTCACCAAATAGGGGGGACAAGGAGTGGGGGGTCACAAAATGGGGGGGGGTCACAAAATTTGGGGGGGAGCACAAAATTGGGGAGGGCACAAATTGGGGGGGTGGGAGGGAGAGAGGAGGGGTCCCATCCAGGCTGTGCTGCAGGCAGGGATGGGTGAGTGGTAATTGAGGGGGGAGCACAAAATAGAGGGGGGGAATATAGATTGAGGGAAATCACAAAGTGGGGTGGCACAAAATTGGGGGGCATGGTGGAGGCAAGAGCAGGGGGTGGGGGGAGAGAGGAGGGGGTCCCATCAGTATTGCTGCGGGCGGCGGCAGGCCGCCATGGGTCAGAGTCGGGGGGGGCAAAAGTGAGGGGGGAGGGGGCATAAAATTCGGGGGGCACAATTGGGGAGGGGCAAGGGTGGGGGTGGGGTCCCATCCAGGCTGTGTTGCAGGCAGGGATGGGTGAGTGGTCTCGTAAAGGGGGGGGACAAAGAGTGGGAGATCACAAAATGGGGGGGTGTCACAAAATTTGGGGGCACAATTGGGAGGCAAGGAGTAGGTGGGGAGAGAGGAGGGGTCCCATCCAGGCTGTGCTGCAGGCAGGGATGGGTGGTGGTCTGGGGGGGGCACAAAATGGGCAGGGGGGGCCATGAGTGGGAGTCCCTACAAAATGGAAAGTATACAAAAGGCCCAGGGGGGCACAAATTGGGGGGCACAAAATGGGGGCAAGGGTGGGGGTGGGGGGAGAGGAGGGTCCCATCCAGGTTGTGCTACCAGGCAGGGGTAGGTGAGTGAGGTGAGGCGGGGGCACAAATTGGGGCGGGGGGACATGGAGTGGGGGTCTGGGAGTGGGGGTGGCACAAGGTGGAGACATAATTGGAGAGCAGTGGGGGAGGGGGGAGAGAGGAGGGGTCCACATCAGGCTGTGCTGCAGGCAGGGATGGGTGAGTGGTCTGGGGGGGCACAAAATGGGCGGGGGAGGGGTCACAAAATGGGGGGGGGTGTCACAAAATTTGGGGGGGGGCACAATTGGGGGGGGGGCAAAAATTGGGGGGTGGGGGGGAGAGAGGAGGGGTCCCATCCAGGCTGTGCTGCAGGCAGGGATGGGTGAGCTGTGGGGGGGGGGGGGGGCACAAAGTGGGGGGGGGGGGGCACAAAATAGAGGGGGGGGGGGGCACAAAGTGGGGGGGGGGGGGCACAGTGTGGGGGGGGCATCACAAAATCGGGGGGGGGGCCCATGCAGGCTGTGCTGCGGGCTGTCCAGCAGGTGGCGCTGGGTGAATGATTTGGCGGGGGGGGGGGGGGGGGGCACAAAATGGGGCGGGGGGGGAACCAAATTTTGAGGGGGGGGGCAATATAATAAAACCGATTTCTTCCCCCCCCCCCCCGTTTTGCCCCACCCCCCCCCCAGACACCGCAGAAGCGTTGGACGCCCCCGAACCCGGCGGAGGAGGAGGAGGAGGAGGAGGCGGGGGGGGCGCGACCCCCCCATCCCATTCCGACCCCCCCTCCGGCGCCCCCCCCGCCCCCCCCCTCCCCTTGGTGCTGACCCAACAGGAATTGGCCGCCCTGGTTCAACCCGCCCCCCCCCCCGCAGCCCCCCCACACCCCCCCCAGCGCCCCCCCCACCCCTACGCCCCCCCCACCCCCCACCCCCCCCCTGCGTCCCTTCCGTGCCCCCCCCCCGCCTCCGCGCCCCCCCCCCAGTTGCCCACCGAAGCGTTGGCCCCCGCCGACAGCCTCAACGACCCCCCCCCGCCGCCGCCGCCCCCCCCCGGCGACGCCAACGGATTGGGGGGGGGAGGGGAGATGGGGGGCGCCACCCCCGGAGCTGCTGGGGGGGGGGCGGGCGCCGCCGTGCTGCTCAGTGCCCCCCCCGGGGGTGATGGTGAGTTCCTAATTTGGGGGGGGGCGGTCTTATTTGGGGGGGGGGGGGGGGGGCATGTAGTGGGGGGGTGGGGGTCTTAGGCGGGGGGGGTCAATTAGTTGGGGGGGGGGTCCCGTATGATAGGGGAGGTCTTATTTTGGGGGGGGGGGGCAAGGGGTTGAGTTGGGGGGGGTTCCATATGGTGGGGGGGGGGTCTTATTTTGGGGGGGGCCCGTATGGGGGGGGGCTTATTTTGGCCTGTGGGGGGGGGTCTTAGTTGGGGGGGGCTCTTATTTGGGAGGGGGGTTCGTATTAAAGGGGGGGTCTTATTTGGGGGGGGGGGGTCCCATATGGTGGGGGGGGGGGTCTTATTTTGGGGGGGGGGCCTGTATGGGGAGGGGGTCTTATTTTGGCCTGTGGGGGGGGGGTCTTAGTTGGGGGGGCCTCTTAGTTGGGGGGGGAGGGGTCGTATGATAGGGGGGGTCTTATTTGGGGAGGGGGTCCCGTATGCGGGGGGTGGGGGGGTTATTTTGGGGGGGCCATGTGGTGGGGGGGTGGGGGTCTTAGGTCGGGGGGGTCAATTAGTTGGGGTGGGGGTCCCGTATGATAGGGGAGGTCTTATTTGGGGGGGGGGCGGGGGGTTTAGTTGGGGGGGGTCCCATATGGTGGGGGGGGGGTCTTATTTTGGGGGGGGTCTTAGTTGGGGGGGCCTCTTAGTTGGTGGGGGAGGGGTCGTATGATAGGGGGGTCTTATTTTGGGGGGGGTCCCGTATGGGGGGGGGCTTATTTTGGCCTGTGGGGGGGGGGTCTTATTTGGGGGGGGTCCGTATTAAAGGGGGGTTCTTATTTGGCGGGGGGTCCCGTATGGGGGGGGGCTTATTTTGGGGGGGCCATGTGGTGGGGGGGGCAGGGGTCTTGGGGGGGGCTTTTAGTTGGGGGGGGGTCCTGTATGGTGGGGGGGGGTCTTATCTGGCGGGGGGTCTTAGTTGGGGGGGGGGGTGTTAGTTGGGGGGGGTCCTGTATTGTAGAGGGGGCTTATTTGGGGGGGGGGTCTTATTTGGGGGGGGTCCTTGGGGAGACCCATATGGTGGGGGGGGCCTTATTTTGGGGGGGCCTTTTGGGGGGGGTCCCGTATTTGAGGCTCTTTTGGGGGGGTCCATATATGGGGTATTTATGGGGGGGGGTCCCATATTTGAGGCTCTTCTGGCGGGGTCCCATATTTCATTTAGGGGGGGTCGATATATGGGATATTTTTGAGGGGGGGGGTCCCATATTAGGGGCTGTTCTGGGGGGGTCCCATATTTCTTTTGGGGGGGGCAATATATGGGATTTTTTTTTGGGGGGGTCCCATATTTGGGGCTCTTTTGGGGGGGTCCCATATTTCTTTTGGGGGGGGGGGGCAATATATGGGGGATATTTTTGAGGGGGGGGGTCCCATATTTGGGGCTCTTTTGGGTGGGGGGGGGGGGGGCTCCACTTTGGGGTCTGTGCCCCCGAGGAGGGGGGGGTCGAGGGGCTCAACGCTGACCCCCCCCCCCCCTTTCTCTCTTCCCCCCCCCCCCCAGGCCTGGCCCCCCCCAGCCCCTTCGCGCCCCCCCCCGGCGCCGTGGGTCCCAGCCCAGCCAAACTGCAGGCGGCCGCAGCCCTCGCTGAGGTGGCCAACGGCATCGAGGGGGTCACCGTGGTAAGGGGGGGGGCAAGGGGGGGTCAGGGTGGCGGGGGGGGGTAAAGAAATGGAAGGGTGTGGGGGTGGGAGGGGGTCTATGGGGGGGGGAAGGGGGGCTCTGTGGGGTGGGTGCGGGGCTGGAGGGGGGAAGGGGGGATTTATGGGGTGGGTGTGGGGATGGGGGGGAAGGGGGGCTCTGTGGGTTGGGTGTGGGGATGGGGGGGCAGAGATGGGGGGGCTCTATGGGGTGGACATGGGGATGGGGAGGGGGCTCTATGGGGTGGGTGTGGGGCTGGGGGGGGAAGGGGGGCTTTATGGGGTGGGTGTGGGGATGGGGGGGGGATTTATGGGGTGGGTGTGGGGATGGGGGGGTCTGTGGGGTGGGTGTGGGACTGGGGGGGGGAAGGGGGGCTTTATTTGGGTGGGTGTGGGGATGGGGGGGGAAGGGGGGATTTATGGGGTGGGTGTGGGGATGGGGGGGAAGGGGGGATTTATGGGGTGGGTGTGGGGATGGGGGGGGCAGAGGTGGGGGGGCTCTGTGGGGGGGAAGGGGGTCTCTATGGGGTGGGGGTGGGGCTGGGGGGGATTTATGGGGTGGGTGTGGGGATGGGGGGGGAAGGAGGGCTCTATGGGGTGGGTGCGGGGCTGGGGGGAAGGGGGGATTTATGGGGTGGGTGTGGGGCTGGGGGGAGGAAGGGGGCTCTATGGGGTGGGTGTGGGGCTGGGGGGGGCAGAGAGGTGGGGGGCTCTATGGGGTGGGTGTGGGGCTGTGTGGGTCTCTATGGGGCTGTATTGACCCTCTATAGGGCTGCGTGGGTCTCTATGGGGCTGTATGGGCCCTCTGTGGGTCTCTATGGGGCTGTATTGACCCTCTGTAGGGCTGCGTGGGTCTCTATGGGGCTGTATGGGCCCTCTGTGGGTCTCTATGGGGCCGTGTGAGGTCTCTATGGGGCTGCGTGGGTCTCTATGGGGCCGTGTGGGGTCTCTATGGGTCTCTATGGGGCCGTGTGGGGTGTCTATGGGTCTCTATGGGGCTGTATGGGCCCTCTGTGGGGCTGTGTGGGGCTGTATTGACCCTCTGTGGGGCTGCGTGGGTCTCTATGGGGCTGTATTGACCGTATGTGGGGCCGCGTGGGTCGCTGTGGGGCTGTATTGACCCTCTATGGGTCTGCGTGGATCTCTGTGGGGCTGTATGGGCCCTCTATGGGGCTGCGTGGGTCTCTATGGGGCCGTATGGGCCCTCTATGGGGCAGTATGGGTCCTCTGTGGGTCTCTATGGGGCCGTGTGAGGTCTCTATGGGGCTGCGTGGGTCTCTATGGGTCTCTATGGGGCCGTGTGGGGTCTCTATGGGTCTCTATGGGTCTCTATGGGGCTGTATGGGCCCTCTGTGGGTCTCTGTGGGGCTGTATGGGCCCTCTGTGGGTCTCTTTGGGGCTGTGTGGGTCTCTATGGGGTCTCTATGGGTCTCTATGGGGTCTCTATGGGGCTGCATGGGCCCTCTGTGGGTTTCTGTGGGTCTCTATGGGGCTGTATGGGCCCTCTGTGGGTCTCTGTGGGGCTGTGTGGGTCTCTATGGGTCTCTGTGGGTCTCTATGGGTCTCTGTGGGGCTGCGTGGGTCTCTATGGGGCTGTATGGGCCCTCTGTGGGTCTCTATGGGTCTCTATGGGGCCGTGTGGGGTCTCTATGGGGCCGTGTGGGCCTTCTGTGGGGCTGTGTGGGTCTCTATGGGGCTGTATGGGCCCTCTGTGGGTCTCTATGGGGCTGTATTGACCCTCTGTAGGGCTGCGTGGGTCTCTATGGGGCTGTATGGGCCCTCTGTGGGTCTCTATGGGGCCGTGTGAGGTCTCTATGGGGCTGCGTGGGTCTCTATGGGGCCGTGTGGGGTCTCTATGGGTCTCTATGGGGCCGTGTGGGGTGTCTATGGGTCTCTATGGGGCTGTATGGGCCCTCTGTGGGGCTGTGTGGGGCTGTATTGACCCTCTGTGGGGCTGCGTGGGTCTCAATGGGGCTGTATTGACCGTATGTGGGGCCGCGTGGGTCGCTGTGGGGCTGTATTGACCCTCTATGGGGCTGCGTGGGTCTCTATGGGGCCGTGTGGGCCCTCTATGGGGCTGTGTGGGTCTCTATGGGGCCGTATGGGCCCTCTATGGGGCAGTATGGGTCCTCTGTGGGTCTCTATGGGGCCGTGTGAGGTCTCTATGGGGCTGCGTGGGTCTCTATGGGGCCGTGTGGGGTCTCTATGGGTCTCTATGGGGCTGTGTGGGTCTCTGTGGGTCTCTATGAGGCTGTGTGGGTCTCTATGGGTGGGTCTCTATGGGGTTGTATTGACCCTCTGTGGATCTCTGTGGGTCTCTATGGGGCTGCGTGGGTCTCTATGGGGCTGTGTGGGGCCGTGTGGGGTCTCTGTGGGTCTCTATGGGGCTGTGTGGGTCTCTATGGGGCTGTATGGGCTCTCTGTGGGTCTCTATGGGTCTCTGTGGGTCTCTATGGGGCTGCGTGGGTCTCTATGGGTCTCTATGGGGCCGTGTGAGGTCTCTATGGGGCCGTGTGGGGTCTCTATGGGTCTCTATGGGGCCGTGTGGGGTCTCTATGGGACCGTATGGGTCTCTATAGGGCTGCGTGGGTCTCTGTGGGGCTGCGTGTCTCTATGGGGCTGTATGGGCCCTCTGTGGGTCTCTGTGGGGCTGTATTGACCCTCTATAGGGCTGCGTGGGTCTCTATGGGGCCGTGTGGGTCTATGTGGGGCTGTGGGGGGTTCTGTGGGTCTCTATGGGGCCGTATGGGTCTCTATGGGACCGTATGGGTCTCTATGGGGCTGTGTGGGTCTCTATGGGGTCTCTGTGGGGCTGTGTGGGTCTCTATGGGTCTCTGTGGGTCTCTATGGGGCTGTATGGGGTCACTATGGGTCTCTATGGGGCTGTATGGGTCTCTATGGGTGTCTATGGGGCCATGTGGGGTCTCTATGGGTCTCTATGGGGCCGTGTGGGGTCTCAATGGGGCTGTGTGGGTCTCTATGGGTCTCTATGGGGCCGTGTGGGGTCTCTATGGGGCCGTGTGGGCCTTCTGTGGGGCTGACGGTGGTCCCACAGAAGGTGGAGCCTGGCACGTCCCCCCCCGAAGGCGCCGCCCCCCAAGAAGGAGCCGCAGTGGTTCGACGTCGGCGTCATCCGCGGCACCACCGCCGTCGTCACGCACTTCTTCCTGCCGCCGGACAACGCGCCGCCGCCCGACGTCAGTGCCTGGGGGGGGGCGGGGGGGCGGTTGTGTCGTGGTGGGGTGCGGCTGTGCTGCTGTTGGGGTGTTGTGGTGGTGTGGTGGTGTGGTGGTGTGTCACGGTGTGGTGGTGTTGTGATGTGTTGTGATGTGGTGTTGTGGAATTTTGGTGTTGTGATGTTGTGGTGTTGTGGTGTTGTGTTGCTGTGATGGTGTGGTGGTGTGTCACGGTGTGGTGGTGTCGTGTTGGTGTTGTGATGTTGAGGTGTTGTGATGTTGTGGTGTTGTGTTGTGGTGTTGTGATGCTGTGTTGTGGGGTGTGGCTGTCATGCTGTGCTGCTGTTGGGGTGTTGTGTTGTTGTGGTGTCACGGTGTGGTGGTGTTGTGATGTGTTGTGATGTTGTGGTGTTGTGATGTGGTGTTGTGGTGTTGTGATGTTGTGGTGTTGTGATGTGGTGTTGTGGTGTTGTGTTGTTGTGATGTTGTGGTGTCGTGGTGTTGTGATGTCACGGTGTTGTGATATGTTGTGATGGTGTGGTGTCACGGTGTGGTGTTGTGGTGTTGTGTTGTTGTGATGTGGTGTTGTGGTGTGGTGTCACGGTGTGGTGTGGTGGTGGTGTGATGTTGTGTTGTGATGTTGTGATGTCACGGTGTTGTGTTGTTGTGGTGTTGTGATGTCACGGTGTTGTGGTGTGGTGGTGTGATGTTGTGGTGTTGTGGTGTTGTGATGTTGTGGTGTGATGCTGTGTTGTGTTGAGGTGTTGTGGTGTTGTGATGTCGTGGTGTTGTGATGTCACGGTGTTGTGATGTGTTGTGATGTGTTGTTGTGGTGTTGTGATGTTGTGGTGTTGTGATGTCACGGTGTTGTGGTGTTGTGGTGGTGTGGTGTCACGATGTGGTGGTGTTGTGTTGTGTTGTTGTGATGTCACGGTGTTGTGATGTTGTGTTGTGATGTTGTGGTGTTGTGATGCTGTGTTGTGTTGAGGTGTTGAGGTGTTGTTGTGGTGTGGTGCTGTTGAGGTGTTGTGTTGAGGTGTTGTGATGTTGCAGTGTTTTGATGTTGTGATGCTGTGGTGTTGTGATGTTGTGTTGTTGTGGTGCTGTTGAGGTGTTGTGTTGAGGTGTTGTGATGTTGTGGCGTGGTGTGGTGTGATGTCAAGGTGTGGTGTTGTGTTCTGATGTTGTGGTGTTGTGGTGTTGTGATGTGGTGTTGTGATGTTGGGTTGTGATGTTGGGTTGTCGTGTTGTGATGTCACGGTGTTATGATGTTGTGGTGTTGTGATGTCACGGTGTTATGATGTGGTGTTGTGATGTCACGGTGTTGTGGTGTTGCGGTGTTGTGTTGTGGTGTTGTGGTGGTGTGGTGTCACGGTGTGGTGGTGTGATGTTGAGGTGTTGTGATGTCGTGGTGTTGTGGTGTTGTGGTGGTGTGATGTTGTGGTGTTGTGATGTTGTGTTGTTGTGATGTCACAGTGTTGTGACGTGTTGTTGTTGCGTTGTGATGCTGTGTTGTGATGTTGTGATGTCACGGTGTTGTGATGTTGAGGTGTTGAGGTGTTGTGTTGTGTTGTTGTGATGTTGTGGCGGTGTGGTGTTGTGGAGTTTTGGTGTTGTGATGTCGTGTTGTTGTGATGTGGTGTTGTGGTGTTGTGATGTCACGGTGTTGTGATGTTGTGGTGTTGTGGAGTTTTGGTGTTGTGATGTGTTGTGGTGGTGTTGCGGTGTTGTGATGTTGTGGTGTTGTGATGTCACAGTGTTGTGATGTGTTGTTGTTGCGTTGTGATGCTGTGTTGTGATGTTGTGATGTCACGGTGTTGTGATGTTGAGGTGTTGTGGTGTTGTGTTGTTGTGATGTTGTGGTGGTGTGGTGTCACGGTGTGGTGGTGTGGTGGTGTGATGTGGCGTTGTGGTGTTGTGATGTTGTGTTGTTGTGATGCTGTGGTGTGGTGTGGTGTGATGTCAAGGTGTGGTGTTGTGTTGTGATGTTGTGTTATTGTGATGTGTTGTGATGTCACAGTGTTGTGGTGTTGTGATGTGTTGAGGTGTTGTGTTGTGTTGTTGTGATGTTGTGGTGTTGTTGTGTTGTGATGCTGTGTTGTGATGTTGTGTTGTGGTGATGTGGTGTTGTGGTGGTGTGGTGTCACGGTGTGGTGTGGTGGTGTTGTGATGTGTTGTTTTGTTGTGATGTTGTGATGTCGCAGTGTTGTGATATCGTGGTGTTGTGGTGTTGTGTTATGTTGTGGTGTTGTGATGTCACAGTGTTGTGATGTGTTGTTGTGGTGTTGTGATGTTGTGGTGTCATGGTGTCGTGGTGTCATGGTGTCGTGTTGTGATGTTGTGGTGTTGTGATGTCACGGTGTTCTGATGTTGTGGTGTGGTGTTGTGATGTCGTGGTGTTGTGATGTCGTGGTGTTGTGATGTCGTGGTGTTGTGATGTGTTGTTGTTTTGTGATGTTGTGGTGTGTTGTGATGTTGTGATGTGTTGTGATGTTGTGATGTTGTGATGTGTTGTGGTGTTGTGGTATCGTGGTGTCGTGGTGTTGTGATGTCGTGGTGTTGTGATGTGTTGTTGTTTTGTGATGTTGTGGTGTGTTGTGGTGTTGTGATGTTGTGGTGTTGTGATGTTGTGTTATGTTGTGGTGTTGTGGTATCGTGGTGTCGTGGTGTTGTGATGTTGTTGTGTTGTGATGCTGTGTTGTGATTTTGTGATGCTGCGTTGTGTGATGTTGTGGTGGTGTGATGTTGTGATGTTGTGATGTTGTGGTGTTGCGGTGTTGTGGTGTTGCGTTGTGTTGTGATGTCCCCCTAACACCCCTAAATGCCCCCCCAACTGCCCCCTGTCGCCCCCATTTGCCCCCCCAACTGCCCCCTAACTTCCCCAAATGCCCCCCCATCCCCCTGACGCCCCCATTTGCCCCCCCAACTGCCCCCTAACCCCCCCAAATGGCCCCCCCACCCCCCTGACGCCCCCTGTGCCCCCCCAACTTCCCCCGTTGCTCCCATGTGCCCCCCCAGCCCCCCTGTCGCCATGTGCCCCCCCGAACTGCCCCATAACACCCCCAAATGCCCCCCCAACTGCCCCCCAGCCCCCCTGACGCCCCTATTTGCCCCCCCAACTGCCCCCTAACACCCCCGTGTGCCCCCTTTCGCCCCCCTAACCCCCCCAACTGCCCCATAACCCCCCCAAATGACCCCCCAGCCCCCTTTTTGCCCCCATTTGGCCCCCCAACTGCCCCCATAACACCCCCATGTGCCCCCCCAGCCCCCCCGACGCCCCCCTGATGCCCCCATTTGCCCCCCCAACTGCCCCATAACCCCCCCAAATGACCCCCCCACCCCCCCCGATGCCCCCCTGTGCCCCCCAAATGCCCCCCCAACTGCCCTCCAGCCCCCCTTTCGCCCCCCTAACCCCCCCAACTGCCCCATAAGCCCCCCAAATGCCCCCCAACTGCCCCCTAACACCCCCAAATGCCCCCCCAGCCCCCCTTTCGCCCCCATGTGCCCCCCAAATGTCCCCCAACTGCCCTCCAGCCCCCCTTTCGCCCCCATTTGCCCCCCCAACTGCCCCATAACCCCCCCAAATGACCCCCCCACCCCCCCCTGACGCCCCACTGCGCCCCCCCCAGGAGGACGCCGTCCCCCCCGACCACTCGGCGCTGCGGCGGGCGGAGCTTCAGCCCGGCACCGCCTACAAATTCCGGGTCTGCGCCCTCAACGCCTGCGGCCGCGGCCCCTTCAGCGACGTCAGCGCCTTCAAGACGTGTCTGCCGGGCTTCCCCGGGGCGCCCTGCGCCATCAAGATCAGCAAGGTGCCCCACGGCTGCCCCACAGCCGCCCATAGCTGCCCCACAGCCGCCCCACAGCCGCCCCATAGGTTTCCTATAACGGCCCTATTGCTGCTCCATAGCGCCCCCTGGTGTCCATCCCCTTTATCTGCCTTTTGCCTGCCCTTAATCTGCCCTTTTCCTGCCCCACAGCTGCCCTATAGGTAACCCATAGCTGCCCCATAGATACCCCATAGGTACCCCATAGCAGCCCCATAGCTGCCCCACAGCAGCCCCATAGCTGCCCCATAGCCGCCCCATAGGTTTCCTATAACAGCTCCATTGCTGCTCCATAGCGCCCCCTAGTGGCCTGCAGTGTGCTATAGCACCCAATAGAGTCATCTCTGCCCCATAGCCGCCCCATAGGTTTCCTATAACGGCCCCATAGCTGCTCCATAACGCCCCCTGGTGTCCATCCCCTTTACCTGCCCCATAGCCGCCCCATAGGTTTCCTATAACGCCCCCATTGCTGCTCAATAGCGCCCCCTGGTGTCCAATGCCTTTTGCCCCCATAGCCACCCCATAGCTGCCCCATAGCCGCCCCATAGGTTTCCTATAACGGCCCCATAGCTGCTCCATAGCACCCCCTGGTGTCCGTCCCCTTTACCTGCCCTTAATCTGCCCTTTCCCTGCCCCACAGCTGCCCTATAGATACCCCATAGCTGCCCCACGGCTGCCCCACAGCCGCCCCATAGCAGCCCCATATCCACCCCATAGCCACCCCATAGGTTTCCTATAACAGCTCCATTGCTGCTCCATAGCGCCCCCTGGTGTCCATCCCCTTTACCTGCCCTTAATCTGCCCTTTCCCTGCCCCACAGCTGCCCTATAGGTAACCCACAGCTGCCCCATAGTTGCTCTATAGATACCCCATAGCTGCCCCACAGCAGCCCCATAGCTGCCCCATAGCCGCCCCATAGGTTTCCTATAACGGCCCTATTGCTGCTCCATAGCGCCCCCTAGTGGCCTGCAGTGTGCTATAGCAGCCAATAGAGTCATCTCTGCCCCATAGCTGCCCCATAGCTGCCCCATATCCACCCCATAGCTGCCCCATAGCCGCCCCATAGGTTTCCTATAGCTCCCCTGTAGCCGCTCCATAGCGCCCCCTGCTGTCCATCCCCTTTACCTGCCCCATAACCGCCCCATAGGTTTCCTATAACAGCCCCATTGCTGCTCCATAGCGCCCCCTGCTGTCCATCCCCTATACCTGCCCTTTACCTGCCCCACATCCGCCCCATATCTGCCCCACAGATTTCACATGACATCCTCATGGCTGCCCATCTAACCCCCCCTTTTCCCCCCCCCCCAATTCATTTTGCAGAGCCCAGACGGCGCCCACCTGACGTGGGAGCCCCCCTCAGCCCCCGCCGGCCGCGTTCAGGAATATTCCGTCTATTTGGCCATCCAGGGGGGGGGGGCAGCGGCGCCGGCGGGGGGCGGAAGCGGAAGCGGAAGCGCGGGGGGGGGGTCGTCGACATCGTCGTCGTCGTCGTCGTCGTCGTCCTCCATCGGGGGTTCGGGGGGGGGGGGCGGGGGTTCGGGGGGCGGGGGAGGGGCGGCGCCCATGGCTTTCATGCGGGTTTATTGCGGGCCCAACCCGGCTTGCCTGGTGCCGGCGGCCAGCCTGGCCAGCGCCCACATCGACCACAGCACCAAACCCGCCATCATCTTCCGCATCGCCGCCAGGAACGACAAGGGGTACGGGCCGGCCACGCAGGTCAGGTGGTTGCAGGGTGAGTGACGGGATTGGTGGAGGCGGGGGTCACGTGCGGGGTGGGGGGAGGAGGTGATTGGGCGCGGTGGGGTCACGTGGTTGCGGGGTGGGTGATTGGGCGCGGTGGGTCACGTGGTTGTGGGCTGGGGAGTGGTGGCGGTGGGGTCACGTGGTCGCAGGGTCACAGAGTGATTAGCTGTGGTGGGGTCACGTGGTGGGTGAGTGTAGTGGTGGGGTCACGTGGTCACGGTGAGTGACGGGATTGGTAGAGGCGGGGGTCACGGGCGGGGTGGGGGGGGTGATTGGTTGCGGTGGGTCACGTGGTCGTGGGCTGAGGAGTGGTGGCGGTGGGGTCACGTGGTCGCAGGGTCACATGGTGATTGGTCGTGGTGGGGTCACGTGGTCACGGTGAGTGGTGGTGGTGGTGGGGTCACGGTGGGTGAGTGTAGTGGGGTCACGTGGTCATAGGGTGAGTGATGGGATTGGTCGTGGTGGGGACACGTGGTCACAGTGGGTGAGTGGTGGTGGGGTCATGTGGTCACGGGGTGAGTGACGGGATTGGTGGAGGCGGGGGTCTCGTGGGCGGGGGGGGGAGGTGATTGGGCGCGGTGGGGTCACGTGGTTGCGGGGTGGGTGATTGGTTGCGGTGGGTCACGTGGTTGTGGGCTGGGGAGTGGTGGCGGTGGGGTCACGTGGTCGCAGGGTCACATGGTGATTGGTCGTGGTGGGGTCATGTGGTCACGGTGAGTGGTGGTGGTGGGGTCACGTGGTCACGGTGGGTGAGTGTAGTGGTGGGGTCACGTGGTCACGGTGGGTGAGTGACGGGTTTGGTCGCGGCGGGGGTCACGTGGGTCGTGGGTGGGGGGGTGATTGGGCGCGGTGGGGTCACGTGGTCGCGGGGTTGGAGAGGTGGTAGGGTCGTGGTCACAGGGGGTGATGGGATTGGTGGAGGCGGGGGTCACGTGGGTGGTGGGCGGGGGGGTGATTGGGCGCGGTGGGTCACGTGGTCGTGGGGTGAGTGGTTGTGGAGTCACATGGTCGTAAGGTCACGGGATGATTGGTCGTGGTGGGGTCACGTGGTCAAGGGTGGGTGATGGGATTGGTCGTGGTGGGGTCATGTGGTCACGGGGAGTGGTGGTGGTGAGGTCACGTGGTTGTGGACGGGGGTGGGTGATTGGTCACGGTGGGGTGAGTGGTCGTGGTGGGGTCACGTGGTCACGGGGTGAGTGACGGGGTTGGTGGAGGCGGGGGTCACGTGGGTGGTGGACGGGGGGTTGATTGGGCGTGGTGGGGTCACGTGGTTGCAGGGTAGGGGAGTGGTGGTGGGGGGGTCACGTGGTCACGGGGTGGGTGAGTGGTGGGGTCACGTGGTAGTGGGGTGGGTGGGTGTGGTAGCGGGGGTCACGTGGTCATGGACTGAGTGATGGGATTGGTCACGGCGGAGGTCACATGGGTGTGGACGGGGGGGTGATTGGTCGCTGTGGGTCACGTGGTCGCGGGTTGCGTGAATCGTCGTGGTGAGTCATGTGGTTGCCACGGGGTGAGGGGTGGGATTGGTTGTGCTGTCACGTGGTCATGGGGTGGGTGATGGGATTGGTGGGGTCACGTGGTCACGGGGTGAGTGGTCGTGGTGGGGTCACGTGGTCACAGGGGGATAATTGGCCGTGGTGAGGTCACGTGGTCACTGGGTGAGTGGTCGTGGTGGGGTCACGTGGTCAGGGTGTGAGTGTCAGGATTGGTTGTGGTGGGGTCACGTGGCCACGGTGATGGTGATTGGCCGTGGTGGGGTCACGTGGCCAAAGGGCACGTGTTTGCTCGCGGTGGGGTCACCACCTGCCCCCCACATCTCTGTTCTGCCCCACAGAATCCAGCAAAGATGGCGCCGGGGCCAAACCTGCCACCAAACGGCTGCTCTCCTCCCCCGACGTGTGAGTGTGGGGCGCTGTGGGGGGATATGGGGCAGCTATGGGGGGATATGGGGCGCTATGGGGTGATATAGGGCAGCTTTGGGGCGCTATGGGGGGATATGGGGGATATAGGGCAGTTATGGGGTTCTATGGGGTGCTGTGGGGGGGATATAGGGCAGCTATGGGGGGACATAGGGCAACTATGGGGCGCTATGCGGTTCTGTGGGGCGCTATGGGGTTCTATGGGGTGCTATGGGGTGATTTAGGGCAGCTATGGGGGGATATAGGGCAGCTATGGGGTGATATAGGGCAGTTATGGGGCGCTATGGGGTTCTATAGGGTGCTATGGGGGGGATATAGGGCAGCTATGGGGGTGCTGTGGGGTTCTATGGGGCGCTATGGGGGGATATGGAGTTCTATGGGGTGCTATGGGGGGATATGGAGTGATATAGGGCAGCTATGGGGTTCTATGGGGTGATATAGGGCAGCTGTGGGGGGATATAGGGCAGCTATGGGGGGATATAGGGCAGCTATGGGGTGCTGTGGGGTGAAGTAGGGCAGCTATGTGATGATATGGGGGGTTATAGGGCAGCTATGGGGCGCTGTGGGGGGATATGGGGGGATACAGAGCAGCTATGGGGTGTTATGGGGGGATATAGGACAGCTATGGGGCGCTATGGGGGAATATGGGGTGCTATGGGGTTCTTTGGGGTGATATAGGGCAGCTATGGGGCGCTTTGGGGTGATATAGGGCAGCTATGGAGCGCTGTGGGGGGATATGGGGTGATATAGGGCAGCTACGGGGCGCTATGGGGGGATATAGGGCAGCTATGGGGTGCTATGGGGGGATATGGGGTGATATAGGGCAGCTATGGGGCGCTATGGGGTGCTATGGGGGATATAGGGCAGCTATAGGGTGTTATGGGGGGGATATAGGGCAGCTATGGGGCGCTATGGGGTTTTATGGGGGATATAGGGCAGCTATAGGGTGTTATGGGGGGGATATAGGGCAGGTATGGGGCGCTATGGGGGGATATAGGGCAGCTATGGGGCGCTATGCGGTTCTGTGGGGCGCTATGGGGTTCTATGGGGTGCTATGGGGTGATATAGGGCAGCTATGGGGCGCTATGGGAGGATATAGGGCAGCTATGGGGCGCTATGGGAGGATATAGGGCAGCTATGGGGCGCTATGGGGGGATATAGGGCAGCTATGGGGCGATATAGGGCAGCTATGGGGTGTTGTGGGGGGATATAGAGCAGCTATGGGGCGCTATGGGGGGATATGGGGTGATATAGGGCAGCTATGGGGCGCTATGGGGAGATATAGGGCAGCTATGGGGTGTTGTGGGGGGATATGGGGTGATATAGGGCAGCTGTGGGGCGCTATGGGGTGATTTAGGGCAGCTATGGGGGGTTATAGGGCAGCTATGGGGCGCTATGGAGTGTTATGGGGGATATAGGGCAGCTATGGGGGGATATGGGGGGATATAGGGCAGCTGTGGGGCGCTATGGGGTGTTGTGGGGGATATAGGGTGCTATGGGGTGATATAGGGCAGCTATGG
>CM074604.1:286248-361248 GCA_037305975.1 Chrysolophus pictus
AGGGGTCTGGGGGGGATTTGGGGTGCCTGGGGGATTTATGGGGGATAGGAGCAATGGGAGGGGTCTGGGGGGATCCTGGGGGGAGAATGGGGAGGGTTTGGGGGTGCCTGGGGGGAGTTATGGGGGATAGGGAGCAGTGGGGAGGGGTCTGGGGGGGAATGGGGAGGGTTTGAGGGTTTGGGGGGTGCCTGGGGGGGGAGTTATGGGGGATAGGAGCAATGGGAGGGGGCTGGGGGGAGAATGGGGGAGAATGGGGAGGGTTTGGGGGTGCCTGGTGGGGAGTTATGGGTGATAGGGAGCAATGGGGAGGGGTCTGGGGGGGATTTGGGGTGCCTGGGAGGGAGTTATGGGGGATAGGGAGCAGTGGGAGGGGTCAGGGGGATGATTTGGGGTGCCTGGGGGGGAGTTATGGGGATAGAGAGCAGTGGGAGGGGTCTGGGGCGATCTTGGGGGGGAATGGGGAGGGTTTGGGGTGCCTGGTGGGGGTAATGGGGGGTAGGGAGCAGTGGGAGGGGTCTGGGGGGGATTTGGGGTGCCTGGGGGGGGGGTTATGGGGTTGGGGGGGATTTGGGGAAGGTTTGGGAGGGATGGAAAGGAGCAGGGGGTATCCATAGGGGTCTGGAGAGGATTTGGAATGGGGTTTTTGGGGTCAGGGGGGCACAGGGAGCGTCTTGGGGGGCTTGAGGAGGATTTGGGGTATTGGGGGGGTGGAAGGGAGTATCCCAAAGGGGTTGGGGAGGATTTGGGGTGGGGGGGGCGGTTGGTGAGGGTTATGGGGATCTGGGGAGACATGGATCACCTGCAGTGGTCTGGGGAGGATTTGGGGGGGGATCGTGGGGGCCTTGGGGGGGGCAGAGAACATCTTGGGGGGCCCCCACTCCCACAGGAACACCTCGCCCGTGGGAAGCCCCTGTGTCAGGATGCTCACGTTGTGGGGTGCTGCGGGGCTGCTGTTATGGAGGGGAGGGGGGGTCACAGCCCCCAAGCTATGGAGCAGCCCCCCCACCCCATTAATCCACCCCCCCCCCCCCCCAGCCTCCCCCCGGGCTGTGAATTCGGCCAAGCCGACATGCAGAAGTTGGTGCCCAAGGAGGAGAAAACAGCCCCCAGCCCACCCCAGGGGGGCAAACGGGCCGGTAAGCAGCGAGACCCCAACCCCAAAATCCGTGCTCAGAGCTTTTTTTGGGGGGGGAGGGAAGGAGGCAGGATGAACAACACCCTTCTAACCCCCCCCGTCGCCCCACAGAGGGTGAAGCAGAGGGGCCGGGCTCCGAGCCCCCCGCCCAGGGGCTGCTGGAGGGGATGGGGCTGGACAGCGAGGCGCTGGCCCCCATGGAGACGGACGAGCCCAGCAACGCCGACCCCAAAGGCAAAGCCAAAATCACCCCGGCCATGGCTGCACGCATCAAGCAGATCAAACCGCTGCTGTCGGGTGAGACCCCCACCCTTGAGGGGGGTCCGGAACCCCATTTTGGGGGTGGGAGAAGGATCTGGGGGGGCTCTGTGGTCTTTATGGGGAGATGCGTGGGGTACGGAGAGGGAGGGGGGTGGTTTTGGGGGTTGTCACGATGAAAGGAGCATCAATATTGGGCGGGGGTCCCTGAAATGGGGGGGGGGTTGAACCGAGTGTTGGGGGAGATAAAGGGGTTGGATGTGGGGGGCTTTGAGGGGGAGGAAGAGACCCCGAGGTCCCCCCAGAAGGAAAAGGGGAGCACGGATGTTGGGGTTCTTCGGGATGGGGGTGACCTGGGGGGTCCCCCCGGTGTGCCCCAGTGAGTTTGGGGGGACCCCAGTATTGGGGTCTCTCTTCTGGGGGGACGTCGGTGAGAGCTTCACTGGGGGAGCTGGGGGGGAGAGGAGACCCCGGGGGTCCCCAGCTCCAAAGAGGGGAGCAGTAATATTGGGGTTCCTCTGGAGGTGGATGGGGAGGGGTTGGATGTGGGGGGTCCTTGGGGTCCCCAGTGTTGGGGTTTCTTTTGGGATAGGTGGAATGGGGTTGGATGTGGAGGTCCTTGGGGTCCCCAGTATTGGGGTTTCTTTTGGGATAGGTGGAATGGAGTTGGATGTGGGGGTCCTTGGGGTCCCCAGTGTTGGGGTTTCTTTTGGGATAGGTGGAATGGGGTTGGATGTGGGGGTCCTTGGGGTCCCCAGATTGGGATTCCTTTGGGGATAGGTGGAACAGGGTTGGATGTGGGGGTCCTTGGGGTCCCCAGTATTAGGATTCCTTTGGGGATAGGTGGAATGGGGTTGGATGTGGAGGTTCTTGGGGTCTCAGTTTTGGGGTTTGATGTTGGCATTCTTGGGGTCCCCAGTATTGGGGTTCCTTTTGGGATAGATGGAACGGGGTTGGATGTCAGGAATCTTGGGATTCCCAGTATTGGGGTTGGATGTGGGGGCTCTTAGGGTCCCCAGTATTGGGATTCCACGTTGGGATTCACGGGGTCTTCAATACTGGGGGAACCCATAAATCCCAACAGGTTTGGGGTTGGATGCTGGGATTCTTGGGGTCGTCAATATTGGGGTTGGATGCTGGGATTGTTGGAGTCCTCAATATTGGGGTTGGATGCTGGGATTCTTGGGTCCTCAATATTGAGGTTCCATGTTGAGATTCTTGGGGTCCTCAATATTGGGGTTGGATGCTGGGATTCTCGGGGTCCTCAATATTGGGGTTGGATGCTGGGATTCTTGGGGTCCTCAATATTGGGGTTGGATGCTGGGATTCTTGGGGTCCTCAATATTGACGTTCCATGTTGAGATTCTTGGGGTCCTCAATATTGGGGGTTGGATGCTGGGATTCTTGGGGTCCTCAATATTGGGGTTGGATGTTGGGATTCTTGGGGTCCTCAATATTGAGGTTGGATGCTGGGATTCTTGGGGTCCTCAATATTGGGGTTGGATGCTGGGATTCTTGGGGTCCCCAGTATTTTGGTTCCTGTTGAGATAGACTGGCCGGGGTTGGATGTGGGGGTTTTTGGGGTCCTCACTATTGGAGGAGCCAAGAATCCAAACGTGGCACCCTAATACTTGGGCTGCTCATGAAATGGACTGCGGTTGTGCGTGGGACCCCAAAGCCCCCCAGTACCAAAGTCAGGAGCCCAACTCTTGGCATTCCCGGCCCTGGCGATGCTCGGGGTGCACCCCAGGAGCCCGGGACCCCCCCGGCTCACCCCACATCCCCCTCCCCAGCCTCGTCACGGCTGGGCCGGGCGCTGGCCGAGCTGTTTGGGCTGCTGGTGAAGCTGTGCGTGGGTTCCCCGGTGCGGCAGCGGCGCAGCCACCACGCAGCCAGCGCAGCCCCCGCCCCGACCCCCGCCGCCCGCGCCACCGCCTCCGCCCTCACCAAGCTGCTGACCAAGGGGCTGAGCTGGCAGCCCCCACCCTACACACCCACCCCCCGCTTTCGGTGAGTCGGGGTGGGGATGGGGGTCCTGGGGGGGGGTTGGGGGGGTTGGGGTGGGTTTTGGGGAGATTGGAGGGGTCCTGCGGGGATTGGAGGGGTCCTGTGGGGAGATGGGGGGGCTTCTGGGGGGATTGGAGGGGTCCTGGGGGGATTGGAGGGGTTCTGTGGGGGGTTGTGGGGGCTTCTGGGGGGGGATTGGAGGGGTCCTGGGGGATTGGAGGGGTCCTGTGGGGGGTTGTGGGGGCTTCTGGGGGGATTGGAGGGGTCCTGGGGGGATTGGAGGGGTCCTGTGGGGGGGTTGGGGGGCTTCTGGGGAGATTGGAGGGATCCTGGGGAGGTTTGGGGGGAGTCTGGGGGGGATTGGGGGGCTTCTGGGGAGATTGGAGGGGTCCTGGGGGGATTGGAGGGGTCCTGTGGGGGGTTGGGGGGCTTCTGGGGAGATTGGAGGGATCCTGGGGAGGTTTGGGGGGAGTCTGGGGGGGATTGGGGGGCTTCTGGGGAGATTGGAGGGGTCCTGGGGGGTTTGGAGGGGTCCTGTGGGGGTTTGGGGAGGGGGGAGGAGTTGGGGTGGAGTTTGGGGGGCTTCTGGGGAGATTGGAAGGGTCCTGGGGGGATTGGAGGGGTCATGTGGAGGTTTGTGGGGACTCTTAGGGGGATTGGGGGCTTCTAGGGGAATTGGAGGGGTTCTCTGGGGGATTGGGGTGCTTCTGGGGGGATTGGAGGGGTTCTATGGGGGGTAGGAGGGATTGGAGGGATCCCGGGGGGGCGGGTTGGGGGACTTGTGGGGGTATAGAGAGGTTCTAGGGGGGGTTGGGGGCATTGGAAGGGTTCTGGGGGGGTTTGGAGGGTTTCTGGGGCATTGGAGGAGTCCTGTGGGGGTCTGGAGGGCTCCTGGGGGGGTTAAAAGTGCTCTTTGGGGGTTTGGGGAACTTCTGGAGGATTGGAGGAGTCCTGTGGGGGTTTGGAGGGACTCCTGGGGGGTTTCAAGGGGTCCTGGGGGGGTTGGGGGGCTTCTGGGGGGATTAAAGGTGTCCTATGGAGGATTTGGGGGCTCTTGGGGGATTGGAGGCGTCCTGGGGGTGGGAATTGGGGGCTTCTGTTGGGATTGGAAGGGTCCTATGAGGGTTTGGGGGGATTCCTGTGGGAATTCAAGGGATCCTTTGGGGGATTGGAGGGGTCCTGTGGGGGTTTGGGGTCCTTCCTCGGGGGATTGGAGGGGACCCTCCTGGGGGGGGTTTGGAGGGGTGGGGGCAAGGAATGGGGTTGGGTCAGGGGTTGGGCTATGGGGGTGTCTGGGGATGAAGTGGAGGTCAAAGGTTGGGATGGGGTCACGAATTGGAGTGGGGTGTGGGTAGGGTGGGGTTGTAAGGGTGGAGGGATCTGTGGGGAAGGGGGGGGGGGGGGGAATTATGCAGCGTGGAATTATTGGGGGGGGGGTTCTTGGAGCAAAGGAAATCGATGTGGGAGAGTCAAGGGGAAAAAATGGGATTTGTGTAGGGTGGAATGGATGGGGAACGGTGCTATAGGGGGGGGTAGAGCTTCATCCCTTGTGTCCTCCCCCCCTTTTGCCCCCCCCCCCCCCCAGGCTGACGTTCTTCATCTGCTCGGTGGGCTTCACCTCCCCGATGCTCTTCGACGAGCGCAAGTTCCCCTACCACCTCATGCTGCAGAAGTTCCTCTGCTCCGGCGGCCACAACGCTCTCTTCGAGTGAGCCCCCCTCCCCACCCCCCCCAAAAAAAAACCCCCAAACGACCCCAAAAACAGCAAAAAACCCCCTGATCTCCCCCCCCTCCCCCGATATCTGTTATTCCCCAGGACGTTCAACTGGGCGCTCTCCATGGGGGGCAAGGTGCCGGTGGCGGAAGGTTTGGAGCATCCCGAGCTCCCCCGACGGCACCGGGGAGTTCCTGGACGCCTGGCTGATGCTGGTGGAGAAGATGGTGAACCCCAGCACTGTGCTCGAATCCCCCCACGCCCTCCCTGCCAAAGCCCCCGGCCACGGGCAGCCCCACTTCAGCGCCCTCCGCTTCCTCGTCGTCACCCAGAAGGTCTGGGGGGTGGAGGGGGGTGCTTCTAAAAAGGGTTGGGGGGGGAGTTGAAGGGGTCCTGTGAGGGTTTGGAGGGGTCTAAGGGGGTCTGGAAGCTCTTCTAGGATATTGGAGGGGTCCTATGGGGATGTGGGGGGTCCTGTGGGAGTTTGGGGGGCTCCTGGGGGAATTGGAGGGGTCCAAGGGGGTCTGGGGAGCTGCTGTAGGATATTGAGGGGTCCTGTGGGGATCTGAGAGGGTCCTGTGGGAGTTTGGGGTGTTCTGTAGGGGACCACAAGGACTTGGGGATGCATGGAGGGGACATTGAGGACCACAAGGACTTGGGGGACACGTGGAAGGGGACATTGGGGACCACGAGGACTTGGGGACATGGGAAGGGAATATTGGGGACCATGAGGATTTGGGGACAGGTGGAGTGGACATTGGGGATCACAAGGACTTGGGGATGCATGGAGGGGGTCATTGGGGACCACAAGGACTTGGGGACACGTGGAGGGGACATTGGAGACCATGAGAACTTGTGAAGGGGACATTTGGGACCATGAGGACTTGGGGCCACGTGGATGGGGACATTGGGGACCACGAGGACTTGGGGACATGGGAAGGGGACACTGGGGACCGCAAGGACTTGGGGACACATGGAGGGAACATTGGGGACCATGAGGACTTGTGGAGGGGACATTTGGGACCACAAGGACTTGGGGCCACATGGATGGGGACATTGGGGACCAGGAGGACTTGGGGTCACGTGGATGGGGACATTGGGGACCACAAGGACTTGGGGCCACATGGATGGGGACATTGGGGACCAGGAGGACTTGGGGTCACGTGGATGGGGACATTGGGGACCACGAGGACTTGGGGCCACGTGGATGGGGACATTGGGGACCAGGAGGACTTGGGGTCACGTGGATGGGGACATTGGGGACCACAAGGACTTGGGGCCATGTGGATGGGGACATTGGGGACCACGAGGACTTGGGGACATGGGAAGGGGACACTGGGGACCGCAAGGACTTGGGGACACATGGAGGGAACATTGGGGACCATGAGGACTTGTGGAGGGGACATTTGGGACCACAAGGACTTGGGGCCACATGGATGGGGACATTGGGGACCAGGAGGACTTGGGGTCACGTGGATGGGGACATTGGGGACCACAAGGACTTGGGGCCACGTGGATGGGGACATTGGGGACCACGAGGATTGGGGACATCTCCGTGAGCACGTGGAGACGTGTGGTCAGAGCGAAGCATCCTCACTGCTCACTCAGGGGTCTGCCCGCCCCCCCGTAACTCTCATCCCATCGCCCCCCCCGCAGGCAGCCTTCACCTGCATCAAGCAGCTGTGGAACCGGCGGCCCCTGAAGGTGTACGGCGGCCGCATGGCCGAGTCCATGCTGGCCATCCTGTGCCACATCCTGCGCGGGGAGCCCCTCATCCGCGAGCGCCTGGGCCGGGAGCGCGAGGGGCCGCGGGGGGAGGAGGAGGCGGGGGGCGAGGAGGGGGGACCCCGGCGTGAGCCCCAGGTCAACCAGCAGCAGCTGCAGCAGGTGGGAGCCCGGCCGGGGGAGCGGGACCCCCGACCCCTTCCTTGGACCCCCAGCCCCTTCCTTGGACCCCCAACCCCTTCTTTGGACCCCCGACCCCTTCTTTGGACCCCCGACCCCTTCCTTGGACCCCCAACCCCTGTATTGGACCTCCAGCCTTCTTCTGGTCCTCCCAACCCCTTCCTTGGACCCCCAACCCCTTCCTTGGACCCCCAGCCTCTTCCTTAGACCCCCAGCCCCTTCCTTGGATCCCCAGTCTTACGGTCCTCCCAAGCTCTACCTTAGACCCCTGACCCCTTCCTTGGGCCCCCAGCCTTCTTATGGCCCTCCAACCCCTTCCTTGGGCCCCCAGCCCCTTCCTTGGACCCCCAGCCCCTTCCTTGGACCCCCAACCCCTTCTTTGGACCCCCAGCCCCTTCCTTGGACCCCCAGCCCCTTCCTTGGACCCCCAGTCTTATGGTTCTCTTAAGGCATTCTTTGGACCCCCAGCCCCTTCCTTGGACCCTCAACCCCTTCCTTGGACCCTCAACCTTCTTCTGTTCCATCTATTCCCTTCTCGTCTCCCCAGCCCTTTCTATAACCCTCAACTTTATTTTGGTGTCCCCAACCCTTCATTTGGACTCCCAACCTTCCTCTGGTTCCCTCTATTCCCTTCTCATCTCTCCAAACCCCTTTTCCTTGGCCCCCCAATCTTCTTCTGGTGCCCTCAACCCTTCCCTTGGACCTCCAAGCCTTCTTTTGGACCCTGAACCTTTTTCTGGTCCTCCCAGTCCCTTCCTTGGACCCCCCAACCTTCCTCTGGTTCCCTCTATTTCCTTCCCGTCTCCCCCCAGCCCCTTTTCCTTGGCCCCCCAACCCTTCCCTTGGCCCCCCAACCTTCTGGTTCCCTCTATTCCCTTCTTGTCTCCCCTAGTCTCTTTTCCTTGTCCCCCTAACTTCTTGATCCCCTCAACTGCCTCCTTGGCCCCCCAACCTTCCTCTGGTTCCCTCTATTCCTTTTTCATCCCCCCAGCCCCTTTTCCTTGCCCCTCCAATCTTCTGGTCCCCTCAAGTTCCCCCTCATCCCCCTCCCCAAATTCCTTCTTGGTCTCCCCCCAAATCCCTTTCTGGTCCCCTTAATCCCTCCCTTGTTCCCTCTCATCCCTTTCTGGTCCTCCCAATCCCTTCCTCCTGCCCCCCAGCCCCCTTTCTGACCCCCCCAGCCCCCTATTTGCCCCCCTAACTCCCTGTGTCCCCCCCCACAGCTGATGGACATGGGCTTCTCACGGGAGCACGCCATGGAGGCTCTGCTCAACACCAACACCATGGAGCAGGCCACCGAATACCTGCTCACCCACCCCCCACCCCTCATGGGGGGAGTGGTGCGGGTAAGGAGGGGCACAGCCGCTTGGAGGGGGACCCAAATATCCCCCATAGACCCTCACCACCTTTTCCTGCCCCCCCTCCCACCCCCCAGGACCTCAGCATGTCGGAGGAGGACCAGATGATGCGTGCCATCGCCATGTCTCTGGGCCAGGACATCCCCATGGACCAGCGGGCCGAGTCCCCCGAGGTGCTGTGGGGCAGGCTGGGGTCGTGCTGGGGGTCCCACAGCCCCATTTAATCCCCCCACGTTCCCATCTCACATCTCAGCACCTCCTATCTCGCTCCACTCTCCCTATTTCCCCATTTCACCTCCCTGTGTCCCTCACCTTGCTTCTATTACGTGTCCCTACATCCCTACCTGACCCCGTATGTCCTCGTGTCGTCGTGTCCCCACGTTTTGTCACTTTGTCCCTATTTAATGACCCTGTGTCCTCATTGCATGCCCCCTCCCCCGTCACGCTCCCTGTAGCCCCGTTGCTTATCCTTACATCCCCATCTGACCCCATAAATCCACTCCTTGTGTCCTGCATCCCCACCTTGCATTCCTGTGACCCCATTTATGTCCCAATGTCCTGCCTCACCCCACACATCCCTAATCCTGCTCCCCCGTGACCCCGCTGTGGTTTTCACAGCCCCGTTTCGTGTCCCCACGTCCCCATCTCACATTTCACATCCCTACATCCCCATCTCTCCTGTCTCCCCTTCTCACATCCCCACTGCCCTCCCTTGCGTCCCTCCGTCCCCATTTCACATCCCTCTGTCCCCATTTATCTCTTCCCACATCCATCAAAACATCCCCGTCGATCCTCACCTCCGCATCCCCCCCATGTCACGATATGACATCCCCCACCTCCCGATGCCCCTCGTTCCACGTCCCCCCATCACGATATCGCATCCCCCGCCACAGGAGGCCGCCTGCCGCAAGGAGGAAGAGGAACGCCGTGCCCGCGAGCGCCAGGAGGAAGAAGAAGCCAAATGCTTGGAGAAATTCGAGGGGGCCGAACCCCTGGAGCCCTCAGAGCTGCTGGCCTTCACCGACACCATGCTGCCCGGCTGCTCACAGCTCCTGGACGAGCTCCCCGACACCGTCTACCGCGTCTGCGACCTCATCATGACGGCCGTCAAACGCAACGGGGCCGCCTATCGCGACTCCATCCTCAAGCAGGTGGTCAAGCAGGTAAAAGGATCCCCCCCCCAGAACCCCCCTTGTGACTGTTTTGTTGTTTTCGTCCCCATATTCGGGGTTCTCCCGCTGCCCCACGCTTTAATTTTGAAGGTTTGGGAAGCGGCCGACGTTCTCATCAAGGCAGCGCTGCCGCTCACCACCAGCGACACCAAAACGGTGTCGGAGTGGATCAGCCAGATGGCCACGTTGCCCCAGGCCTCCAACCTGGCCACCCGCATCCTCCTCCTCACCCTGCTCTTCGAGGTGAGATGTTGTTCTGGGGGAAAAAAAGCACGTTTTGGGGGGGGAAAAGCATGTTTTGGGGCTAACTGGGATATTTTGGGGTGCTAGGGTCAACGTAGAGCGTTGACACAATGGCATTGACACCTTGAGGGTTGACACAGTGATGCTGACACATTGAGTGTGGAGATGGTTACGTTGATGCTGAACGTGGGCACGTTGAGCACTGACACAGCAATGCTGAGCGTTGACACGTTGAGTATCGACACGATGACGTGAATCATAGAACAGCCTGGGTTGAAAAGGACCACAATCATCATGCAGTTTCAACCCCTCCGCTGTGTGCAGGGAATGGTGTTGAGCATGGGCTCGTTGAGTGTTGGCACAGTGACGTTTTGAGTGTTGACAGGTTGACGTTGACAAGTTGAGCGTTGACGTGTTCATCGTTGACGTGTTGAGCGTTGACAAGTTGAGCATTGACGTGTTGACATTGACAAGTTGAGTGTTGACATGTTGACATTGACAAGTTGAGTGTTGACATGTTGATGTTGACATGTTCATTGTTGACGAGTTGAGCGTTGACAAGTTCAGCATTGACATGATGACGTTGACATGATGACGTTGACAAGTTGAGCGTTGACATGACAATATTGGCATGATGTTGGCATGATGTTGGCCTGTTGACATCGACATGTTGAGTGTTGACACTGAACATTGAGCACTGCATTGACTCAGTGCTGAGCGTTGACACGATGTTGAGCGTTGACACGTTGAGTGTTGACATAATGACTTTGATTTTGAGCGTTGTCACGTTGAGCATTGACGTGTTGACACATTGACTGCTGAGATGATGACACCGGTGTTGAGTGTTGACACGTTGAGTGTTGACATGTTGAGTGTTGACACGTTGTGTGTTGACATGTTGGCACATTGACGTGTTGATGCATTGATATGTTGAGCATTGACATGATGACACTGACATGTTGACACATTGATGCTGAGCGTTGACATGAGGACATGTGACAGCATTGACGTGTTGAGCAGTGACATGTTGACACAGTGACACGTTTGCTGTTGACACGTTGACACGTTGAGCATTGACATGATGACACTGACGTGTTGAGCGTTGACATGATGACACTGACATGTTGACACATTGAGGCTGAGCGTTGACATGAGGACATTGACATGTTGAGCAGTGACATGTTGACACATTGACACGTTTGCTGTTGACATGTTGACGTGTTGAGCATTGACATGATGACACTGCCATGTTGACACATTGATGCTGAGCATTGACATGACAGCACTGACATGTTGAGCAGTGACATGTTGTTATATTGACACGTTTGCTGTTGACACGTTGAGCATTGACATGATGGCACTGACGTGTTGACACATTGATGCTGAGCGTTGACATGACAGCATTGACGTGTTGAGCATTGACACGTTTGCTACTGACACGTTGACATGTTGAGCACTGACATGATGACAGTGACATGTTGACACATTGATGCTGAGCATTGACATGACAGCACTGACATGCTGAGCATTGACACGTTTGCTGTTGACATGTTGACATTTTGAGCATTGACATGATGACACTGACATGTTGACACATCAATGCTGAGTGTTGATATGAGGACGTTAACATGTTGAGCATTGACACGTTGGCATATTGACACGTTTGCTACTGACATATTGACACGTTGAGCACTGACATGATGACACTGACGTGTTGACACATTGAGGCTGAGCATTGACATGAGGACGTTGACGTGTTGAGCAGTGACATGTTGACACATTGACACGTTTGCTACTGACACGTTGACATGTTGAGCATTGACGTGAGGACATTGACGTGTTGAGCACTGACATGTTGACACATTGACACGTTTGCTACTGACACGTTGACATGTTGAGCGTTGACATGATGACACTGACGTGTTGACACATTGATGCTGAGCGTTGACATGACAACATTGACGTGTTGAGCAGTGACATGTTGGCATATTGACACGTTTGCTATTGACACGTTGACACGTTGAGCATTGACATGATGACACTGACATGATGACACATTGATGCTGAGCATTGACATGACAGCATTGGCGTGTTGAGCCTTGACACGTTTGCTGTTGACACGTTGACACGTTGAGCGTTGACATGATGACACTGACATGTTGACACATTGATGCTGAGCGTTGACATGACAGCACTGACATGTTGGCATATTGACACGTTTGCTACTGACACGTTGACACGTTGAGCACTGACATGATGACACTGACATGTTGACACATTGATGCTGAGCGTTGACATGACAGCATTGACGTGTAGAGCATTAACATGTTGGCATTGACACGTTTGCTACTGATACACTGACACGTTGAGCATTGACATGATGGCACTGACGTGTTGACACATTGATGCTGAGCATTGACAGGACAGCACTGATATGTTGAGCACTGACATGTTGGCATTGACACGTTTGCTACTGACACGTTGACATGTTGATGCATTGATATGTTGAGCATTGACATGATGACGTTGACACGTGGAGCACTGATGTGTTGAGCATTGACATGATGATATTGACATGTAGACACATTGATGCTGAGCGTTGACATGACAGCACTGACATGTTGAGCAGTGACACGTTTGCTGTTGACACGTTGAGCACTGACATGATGACAGTGACATGTAGACACATTGATGCTGAGCGTTGACATGACAGCACTGACATGTTGAGCACTGACATGTTGGCATATTGACACGTTTGCTACTGACACGTTGAGCACTGACATGATGACATTGACATGTTGACACGTTGATGCTGAGCATTGACATGACAGCACTGACATGTTGAGCAGTGACATGTTGTTATATTGACACGTTTGCTGTTGACACGTTGAGCATTGACATGATGACACTGACGTGTTGACACATTGATGCTGAGCGTTGACATGACAGCATTGACGTGTTGAGCATTGACACGTTTGCTACTGACACGTTGACACGTTGAGCACTGACATGATGACACTGACATGTAGACACATTGAGGCTGAGCGTTGACATGAGGACGTTGACGTGTTGAGCACTGACATGTTGGCATATTGACACGTTTGCTGTTGACACGTTGACACGTTGAGCACTGACACGATGACACTGACATGTTGACACATTGATGCTGAGCGTTGACATGATAGCACTGACATGTTGAGCAGTGACATGTTGGCATATTGACACGTTTGCTACTGACACGTTGACACATTGAGCATTGACATGATGACACTGACGTGTTGACACATTGAGTGCTGAGATGATGACACCGGTGTTGAGTGTTGACACGTTGTGTGTTGACATGTTGGCACATTGACGTGTTGATGCATTGATATGTTGAGCATTGGCGTGATGACACTGATGTGTTGACACATTGATGCTGAGCGTTGACATGAGGACATGTGACAGCATTGACGTGTTGAGCAGTGACATGTTGACACAGTGACACGTTTGCTGTTGACACGTTGACACGTTGAGCATTGACATGATGACACTGACGTGTTGAGCGTTGACATGATGACACTGACATGTTGACACATTGATGCTGAGCGTTGACATGACAGCATTGATATGTTGAGCATTGACATGTTGGCATTGACATGTTTGCTACTGACACATTGACACGTTGAGCATTGACATGATGACACTGACATGTTGACACATCAATGCTGAGCGTTGACATGACAGCACTGACACGTTGAGCATTGACATGTTGGCATATTGACACGTTTGCTGTTGACACGTTGAGCATTGACATGATGGCACTGACGTGTTGACACATTGATGCTGAACACTGACATGACAGCACTGACATGTTGAGCCTTGACATGTTGGCATATTGACACGTTTGCTGTTGACACGTTGAGCATTGACATGATGGCACTGACGTGTTGACACATTGATACTGAGCGTTGACATGACAGCATTGACGTGTTGAGCATTGACACGTTTGCTACTGACACGTTGACATGTTGAGCATTGACATGATGACATTGACATGTAGACACATTGATGCTGAGCGTTGACATGACAGCATTGACATGTTGAGCAGTGACATGTTGGCATATTGACACGTTTGCTGTTGACACGTTGACATGTTGAGCATTGACATGATGACATTGACATGTAGACACATTGATGCTGAGCATTGACATGACAGCATTGACATGTTGAGCAGTGACATGTTGACACATTGACACGTTTGCTACTGACACGTTGACATGTTGAGCATTGACATGAGGACACTGACATGTTGACACATTGTTGGTGAGCGTTGACATGAGGACGTTGACGTGTTGAGCACTGACATGTTGACACATTGACACGTTTGCTACTGACACGTTGACATGCTGAGCATTGACATGAGGACGTTGACGTGTTGAGCAGTGACATGTTGACACATTGACACGTTTGCTGCTGACACGTTGACATGTTGAGCACTGACGTGAGGACGTTGACGTGTTGAGCAGTGACATGCTGACACGTTTGCTGCTGACACATTGACACGTTGAGCGTTGTCGTGTTGACACACTGACGTGTTGACACGTTTGCATTGATTCTGAGCATTTACACACCAAGTGTTGACACGTCAAGTGCTGGCACGAGGACCTTGAGCGTTCAGACACCATGATGACATCAGTAGGTTGACGTGATGATGCTGAGTGTTGTTGGTGTCCTCACAAAGCCCAATAACCTGGGTCTGGGGGGGTCCAAATCCAAACCGTGGCTTTTTGGAGCATTTCAAGGAATGATTGAGGGGTTTTGGGGGTCCCTAACCTGTGCCCCCCCCTCTCCACGCAGGAGCTGAAGCTGCCGTGTGCCCGCGTGGTGGAATCGAGCTGCGTCCTCGATGTCCTCATCAAGCTGCTGGAAGTGGTGCAGCCCTGCCTGCAGGCTGCCAAGGAACACAAGGAGGTGCAGACCCCCAAGTAAGGACCCTTCCGGACCCCTCCCCGTCCCTATAAATCCCTCAGAGCCCCCCCCAATCCCTTTTGACACCTCCCGACCCCCAGGTGGATCACCCCGGTGCTGCTGCTCATTGACTTCTACGAGAAGACGGCTGTGTCCTCCAAGAGGAGGGCGCAGATGAATAAGGTTCGGGGGTCCTGGGGGGGCTCGTGGGGGTCCTGAAGGGTTGTGGGGGTTCCTGGTGGGGCACGCGAGGTCTTGGGAGGACGCGTGAGGGTCCTGGGGGGGTCACAGATGGGATTTTGGGGGGTCAGATGAGGTCCTGATGGAGTTTGCCTGATCCTGGAAGGTCACGAGGGGATCCTGGGGTTTCCTCCTGGGGGGGCACACAGGGTGCTGGGGTGAATTTTTGGGGGGAATGGGGTTTTTTTGGTGGGGAGGGCAACGTGGGGTCTTGTAGGAGGAGAGGGGAACATGGGTTCTTGTAGGAGGGGAGGGTTATGGTGCCCCCCACCCACCAAAACACGCAGGGATCGCCGCATCCACGCCCCTTTGGGACCTCGGCACTGTCCCCCCCTTGCCCACCCCCCTAATTTCTCACCCACCCCCCTGCAGTACCTGCAGGCCAACGGCAACAACTGGCGCTGGTTCGACGACCGCTCGGGGCGCTGGTGCAGCTACAGTGCCAGCAACAACAGCACCATCGACGCCGCCTGGCGCGCCGGGGAGAGCAGCGTGCGATTCACCGCTGGCCGGCGCCGCTACACCGTGCAGTTCACCACCATGGTGCAGGTACTGCAGCTCTGGTGGCTCCTGTCTGTCACCTGTTGTCACCTCCCTGTCACCGCTGGCACCTCTGTGTCACCTGGTCACCTCCACATCACCACTGGCACCTCCATGTCACCATTGTCACCTCCCTGGCACCTCCCTGTCACCCGTTGTCACCTCCCTGTCACCCGTTGTCACCTCCGTGTCACCGCTGGCACCTCTGTGTCACCTGGTCACCTCCACATCACCACCGTCACCTTCCTGGCACCTCCCTGTCACCCATTGTCACCTCCCTGTCACCCATTGTCACCTCTGTGTCACTGCTGGCACCTTCATGTCACCGCTGGCACCTCTGTGTCACCTGGTCACCTCCACATCACCACTGGCACCTCCCTGTCACCCATTGTCACCTCCCTGTCACCTTTTCCCCATTGTCACCCTCTCCCCATTGTCACCCTCTCCCCATTGTCACCTTCTCACTGCTGTCACCTTCCCCACTGCTGTCACCTTCTCACTGCTGTCACCTTCCCCACCGTTGTCACCTTCCCACCATTGTCACCTCCTCCCCGTTGTCACCTTCCCAACATTGTCACCTTCCCAACATTGTCACCTTCTCCCCATTGTCACCCTCTCCCCATTGTCACCTTCTCACTGCTGTCACCTTCCCCCCATTGTCACCTCCTCCCCGTTGTCACCTTCCCCCCGCTGTCCCCCCCCTTCCCCCATGACCGCCGTGTCACCGCTGTCCCCATTGCTGTCCCCCCCCTCAGGTGAACGAGGAGACGGGGAACCGCCGCCCAGTGATGCTGACCCTGCTGCGCTCCCCCCGGGGGGGCAAAGGGGGCACGGCTGACAGCGAGCGGCCCCCCGAGGAGAGCCCAGGGAGGGCGAAGGAGGAGCCTGGAGCGGGTAGGGGGAGGGGGCACGGGGTCCTGGGGGGGGGGGAACAGGAGGTGGGTGAGGGGTTATAGGGCCCAGGGTGCAGCTTGGAGACCACGGGGGGCAATTTGGGGATGGGAAGGGGGGTATTGGTGACCATGGGGGGCAATTTGGAGACTCTGGGGAGCAATTTGATGGGCTTGGGGTCAATTTGATGACCCTGGGGGGCAATTTGTTGGGCTTGGGGTCAATTTGATGACGCTGGGGGGCACCTTGTTGGCCTTGCATTCAATTTGATGACCTTGGGGGCAATTTGTTGGCCACGGGTTCAATTTGATGACCTTGGGGGGTAATTTTTTGGCCATCAGGTCAGTTTGGTGACCGTAGGGGGCATTTTGTTGGCCATGGGTTCGTTCTGATGACCTTGGGAAGCAACTTGATGGCCACAGAATCAATCTGATGGCCATAGGGGGCAATTTGTTGGCCTTGGGTTCAATAGGATGACCCTGGTTGGCAGCTTGATGGTCTTGGGGTCAAATTGATGACCTTGGAGGCAATCTGTTGGCCATGGATTCAGTTTGATGACCTTGGGGGTCAATTTGATGGCCACAGGACCAATTTGATGGCCATGGGGGGCAATCTGTTGGCCATGGGTTCAATCTGATGACTTTGGGTGGCAATCTATTGGCCCTGGATTCAATCTGATGACCCTAGGGGGCAACTTGATGGCCACAGGATCAATTTGATGGCCATAGGGGGCAATCTGTTGGCCTTGGGTTCAATCTGATGACCCTAGGTGGCAACTTGATAGTCTTGGGGTCAGATTGATGACCCTGGGGGGCAATCTGTTGGCCATGGGTTCAGTTTGATGACCCTGGTTGGCAGCTTGATGGTCTTGGGGTCAAACTGATGACCTTGGGTGGCAATCTGTTGGCCATGGGTTCAATCTGATGACCCTAGGGGGCAATTTGATGGTCTTGGGGTCAAATTGATGACCCTGGGTGGCAATCTGTTGGCCATGGGTTCGATTTGATGACCCTGGGGAGCAATCTGTTGGCCATGGGTTCAATCTGATGACCCTGGGTGGCAACTTGATGATCTTGGGGTCAAATTGATGACCTTGGAGGCAATCTGTTGGCCACGGGTTCAATCTGATGACCCTGGGTGGCAACTTGCCGGCCACGGGATCAATTTGTTGGCCACGGAGGGCAATTTATTGTCCGCGCGGCCATCCCAGTGTCTACATGATGGACCAACACCCCCCTTACCCCCCTCCAGACCCCCCTCCAGCAGAAGACGAAGCAGCGCCGGAGCCGACCCCGACCCCATCGGAACCCCAAGCGGAGGCACCAGCGGAGCCCCCCGCCGACCCCAACGCCGAAGCCCCGGTTCGGGGTCTGGCCGAAGAAGCCGTCCCCGCCGTCCTTCGGGCCTGCGTCAGCATGCTGGGGGTCCCGGTGGACCCCGACACCCTGCACGCCACGCTGCGGCTGTGCCTGAGGCTGACCCGGCACCACAAACACGCGCTGCTCTTCGCTGAGCTGCGCAGCACCCGCACCATCCTGGGGCTGACGCAGAGCTCCGGCTTCACCGGCTTCACCCCGCTGGTCACTTTGCTCTTCCGGCACATCATCGAGGATCCCTGCACCCTCAGGCACACCATGGAGAAGGTGGGGGGAGCGGGGGGTGGTGGGGGGCGTGGGGATGGGGGGTGTGGGGTCCTGGGGCGGATGGGGGGCGTGGGGATGGGGGATGTGGGGTCCTGGGTGGGATGGGGAGTATGGGGATGGGGGATGATCCTAGGGGGATTGGGAGGCGTGGGGATGGGGGACGTGGGGTCCTGGGGGGGATGGGGGTGTGGGGATGGGGGACGTGGGGTCCTGAGGGGAATGGGGGGTGTGGGGATGGGGGATGTGGGGTTCCTGGGGGGGTTGGAGGTGTAGGGATGGGGGATGTGGGGTCCTGGGAGAGTTGGGGGGACGTGGGGATGGGGGATGTGGGGTCCTGGGGGAGTTGGGGGGACGTGGGGTCCTGGGGGGTTGGGGGTGTGGGGATGGGGGACGTGGGGTCCTGGGGGGGATGGGGGTGTAGGGATGGGGGATATGGGGGATGTGGGGTCCTGGGGGGGTTGGGGGGCCATGGGGATGGGAGACCTGGGGGTGTTGGGGGGTGTGGGGATGGGGGATGTGGGGTTCCTGGGGGGGTTGGAGAGTGTGGGGATGGGGGAAGTGGGGTCCTGGGGGGGATGTGGGGTCCTGAGGGGAATGGGGGGTGTGGGGATGGGGGACGTGGGGTCCTGAAGGGGATGGGGGTGTAGGGATGGGGGATATGGGGAATGTGGGGTCCTGGGGGGGTTGGGGGACCTGGGGGTGTTGAGGGGCATGGGGATGGGGGGTGTGGGGTCCTGGGGGGGTTGGGGAGTGTGGGGATGGGGGAAATGGGGTCCTGGGGGGGATGTGGGGTCCTGAGGGGAATGGGGGGTGTGGGGATGGGGGACGTGGGGTCCTGAGGGGAATGGGGGGTGTGGGGTCCTGGGGGGGATGGGGGTGTAGGGATGGGGGAAGTGGGGTCCTGGGGGGGTTGAGGAGGATGTGGGGATGGGGGACGTGGGGTCCTAGGGGGGATGGGGGGTGTGGGGATGGGGGATGTGGGGGTCCTGGGGGGGATGTGGGGACGTGGGGGTCCTGGGGGGACATGGGGGTGCTGGAGGACGTGGGGGTCCTGGGGGGGATAGGGGGTGTGGGGTCCTGGGGGGGTTCAGGGGGATGTGGGGATGGGGGACGTGGGGTCCTGGGGGGGATGGGGGTGTAGGGATGGGGGAAGTGGGGTCCTGGGGGGGTTCAGGGGGATGTGGGGATGGGGGACATGGGGTCCTGGGGGGGATGGCAGGTGTGGGGATGGGGGCTGTGGGGTCACATGGGGGGTTTGGGGACACTGGGGATGAGAAATGGGGCTGCTTTGGGAGTGTGGGGACAGCAGGGGCAAGGGGATTGGGGAACATTGGGGTCTGGGGACACGTAGGATCCCCCGTCCCCGTGTCCCCCCATGACACGCCGTGTCCCCCCCCCAGGTGGTGCGCTCAGCAGCCACCAGCGGGGCGGGCAGCACCACGTCGGGGGTGGTGTCGGGCAGTTTGGGTTCTCGTGAGGTCAACTACATCCTGAGGGTTTTGGGGCCGGCCGCCTGCCGCAGCCCACACGTCTTCACCGAGGTGGCCACCGGCTGCATCCGCATCGCCCTGCCCGCCCCGCGCGGCTCCGGGACCGGTGGGTGCTCCTGGGGGGGTCCTGGGGGTGTATGTGGATCTTAAATGGGGGGCCTGGGGGTGTGGGGTGGGGTCTGGGGGTGTATGTGGCTCTGAAATGGGGGTCCTGTGGATGTATGGGGGGCCTGGGGGTGTGGGGTGGGGTCTGGGGGTTGCATATGGATCTTAAATGGGGGGCCTGAGGGTGTGGGGTGGGGTCTGGGGGGTGTATGAGGCTTGGAAATGGGGGTCCTGGGAGTGTGGGGTGGGGTCTGGGGGGTGTATATGGATCTTAAATGGGGGGCCTGGGGATGTATGGGGGTCCTGGGGGGTGTATGTGGCTCTGAAATGGGAGTCCTGGGGATGTATGGGGGTCCTGGATGTGTGGGGTGGGGTCTGGGGGGTGTATATGGATCTTAAATGGGGGGCCTGAGGGTGTGGGGTGGGGTCTGGGGGGTGTATGTGGCTCTGAAATGGGGATCCTGGGGCCCCCGCCACCCCCTGTCCCCCCCAGTGAGGGACTCCATTGCCCCCCTATCCCCAGCCACCCCCCCTGTGACCCCCCCAACCCCAAGAGGGCCCCCATCACCCCCTATCCCAACCAGTAAGGGACCCCATCACCCCTAACCCCACCCAGCCCCCTGCTGACCCCCCCACTTTCTGCCCACCTCCCCCCCAATAAAGAACCCCATTGCCGCCTATCCTCCCCAGTGAGGGACCTCATCACCCCCTACCCGCACCCACCCCCTGCTGACCCCCCCAACCCCAATAAAGGCCCCCATCACCCCCTGCCCCTACTGACCCCCCCACTGTGTGCCCGTCCCCCCAATAAGGGTCTCCTCTGCCCCCATCCCCACCCCCCTGCTGACCCCCCCAACCCCAGTAAAGGCCCCCATCATCCCCTACCCCCACCCAGCCCCCTGCTGACCCCCCCACTTTCTGCCCCCCCCCAATAAAGAACCCCATTGCCACCTATCCTCCCCAATAAAGGCCCCCATCACCCCTACCCCCATCCACACCCCTGCTGACCCCCCCACTTTCTGCCCCTCCCCCCAATAAGGGTCTCCTCTGCCCCCATCCCCACCCCCCTGCTGACCCCCCCCACCCCAATAAAGGCCCCCATCACCCCCTACCCCCACCCACCCCCCTGCTGACCCCCCCCACCCCAATAAAGGCCCCCATCACCCCCTACCCCCACCCACCCCCCTGCTGACCCCCCCAACCCCAATAAAGGCCCCCATCACCCCCTGCCCCCACCCTCCCCCCTGCTGACCCCCCCACTTTCTCCCCCCCCCCCAGCATCAGACGACGAATTTGAGAACCTGCGCATCAAAGGCCCCAATGCGGTGCAGCTGGTGAAAACCACGGCAGCCAAACCCGCCGCGCTGCCCCCCATCCCGGAGCCCATCAGGGAGGTGATCTACGACATGCTCAACGCCCTGGCTGCCTACCACGCCCCCGACGAGGGTGAGACCCCCCCCCAAATTAAATCCAGGGGGGGTTGGGGGAGGGAGGGGGGTGCTGTGGGGTTGGGGGCAGAGGTTGGGTGGAGGAGGTGGGATGGAAGGGGGGTGGAATGGAGGCTTGGGGCGGTTGGTTGGTGGGGGGGGGTTGGGGGGATCGTAGGGGAGATTTGGGGTACCTGGGGGTGGCAGTGGGGGGGGATTTGGGGTGTTTGGAGGGGATGGAGAGTTGGGGTGTCCATGGAGGGGAATTTTGTAGGGGATGGAGAGTTGGGGTGTCCATGGAGGGGGGATTTGGGGTGTTTGTAGGGGATGGAGAGCTGGGGTGTCCATGGAGGGGGGATTTGGGGTGTTTGTAGGGGATGGAGAGTTGGGGTGTCCATGGAGGGGGATTTGGGGTGTTTGTAGGGGATGGAGAGCTGGGGTGTCCATGGAGGGGGATTTTGGGGTTTCTGTAGAGGATGGAGGGCTGGGGTGTCCATGGAGGGGGATTTTGGGGTTTCTGTAGAGGATGGAGAGTTGGGGTGTCCGTGGAGAGGAAGTTTGGGGTGACTGTAGGGGAGATTTGGGGTGCTTGTAGGGGAGGGCTGGGGTACCCGTGGAGGGGGCAGTGGGGGAGATTTGGGGTGTTTGTAGGGGATGGAGAGTTGGGGTGTCAATGGGGGAGGATTTTGGGGTGTTTGTAGGGCAGAGTTGGAGTGTTTGTAGGGGATGGAGAGTTGGGGTGTCCATTGGGGAAGATTAAGGGGGGTTTGTAGGGGAGGTTTGGGGTGTCTGGAAGGGGTGTGGAGTTGGGGTACCCATGGGTGGCAATAGGGAGAGATTTGGGATGTTTGTAGGGGAGATTTGGGGTGTTTGTAGGGCAAAGTTGTGTTTGTAAGGATTGGGGAGGCAGTAGGGAGAGATTTGGGGTGCTAATAGGGGAAATTTGGGGTGTTTATAGGGGAGATTTGGAGTGTTCGTAGGGGATGGAGAAGTTGGGGTGCCAATGGGGAGAGAATTTGGGATGTTGGTAGGGGAAATTTAGGGTGTTTGTAGGACAGAGTTGGGGTGTCTGTAGGGGATGGAGAGTTGGGATACCCATGGGTGGCAATGGGGAGAGATTTGGGGTGTTTGTAGGGGAAATTTGGGATGTCTGTAGGGTATGGAGGTTTGAAATGTCCATGGGGGGGAAATTTGGAGTGTTTGTAGGGGAAATTTGGGGTGTCCGTGGGGGATGGAGAGTTGGGATACCCATGGGTGACAATGGGAAGAGATTTGGGGTGTTTGTAGGGGAAATTTGGGGTATCTGTAGGGGATGGAGGTTTGGAGTGTCCTTGGGGGGGATTTGGAGTGTTTGTAGGGGAAATTTGGGGTGTCTGTAGGGTATGGAGGTTTGGAGTGTTCATGGAGGGGGGAAATTTGGGGTGTTTGTAGGGGAAATTTGGGGTGTCTGTGGGGGATGGAGGTTTGGAGCGTCCATGGGTGGCAACAGGGAGAGATTTGGGGTGTTTGTAGGGGAAATTTGGGGTGTCTGTAGGGTCTGGAGGTTTGGAGTGTCCATGGGGGGGAATTTGGAGTTTGTAGGGGAAATTTGGGGTGTCTGTAGGGTCTGGAGCTTTGGAGTGTCCATGGGGGGGAATTTGGAGTTTGTAGGGGAAATTTGGGGTGTCCGTGGGGGATGAAGAGTTGGGATACCCATGGGTGGCAATGGAGAGAGATTTGGGGTGTTTGTAGGGGAAATTTGGGGTATCTGTAGGGGATGGAGCTTTGGAGTGTCCATGGGGGGGAATTTGGAGTTTGTAGGGGAAATTTGGGATGTCTGTAGGGTATGGAGGTTTGGAGTGTCCATGGGGGGGGAAATTTGGAGTGTTTGTAGGGGAAATTTGGGGTATCTGTAGGGTATGGAAGTTTGGAGGGTCCATGGGGGGGGAAATTTGGGGTGTTTGTAGGGGAAATTTGGGGTGTCTGTAGGGTATGGAGTGCCCACGGGGTGGAGAATAAAATCACCAGCAGAACGGAGGGTTCGGGGAACACAACGAGGGCTGTCCGTAGGGGATAAAGAAGTGGGGGCTCCTGACATTTGTGTGTCCTCTCCCCCCCCTTATTTTTGTCCTCCCAGGGGACAAAGGTGACCCCAAAGCTGCGGTGCCCAGCGAGGTGAGCCAGCTGCTGACCGACATCGGTGACGACATGTACCAGCAGTACCGCAGCCTCACCAGGCAGCCCCCCGACTTCGACCCCCCCGCCGGCTTCGGCATCAACGTCTGTGGGATTTTTTTTGGGGGGGGGGATTGGGAGGTGAAGGGCACCCCGTGTCTGACCCGCGCATCCCCATCTCCTGCAGGCTCAGGTGTTTGGGGCGGATGGGGCGGCTGCGGAGACGCCGCCGACGGGGACGCCCCAAGGAGAAGGTACCCCCCATCGCCCCCCCCACGACCCCCAAATATTTCTCCCATCCTCCCCCCCAGCGTCCCCAAAACCCCTCCGTGTCCCTCAGCGCGGCCCCTGAGCCTCCCAACACCTCCGTGCCCCAAATCCCCCACGTGTGCCCTGCGTGTCCCACCGTGTCACCCCCGATGTCCCCCCAGTCCCCTTTAACATCCTCTCAACGTCCCCGAGACCCCAAACAAACTCCCCAAATCCTTGACCCCCTGATGCCCACCCCATATCCTCCACCACGTCCCTGTAATGTCCTCAAGACCCTAACGTCCCCAAACATCCCTACAGTGCCCCCTAAATGTCCCTACAGTGTCCCCAAGCCCCTAAGAACCCCCAAATGTCCCTACAGTGTCCCCAAGACAACCCTACAATGCCCCCAACCCCCTTAATGTCCCCTAAACGTCCCTACAATGCCCCCAACCCTCACTCATGTCCCCTAAACGTCCCTACGGTGCCCCCTACCCCCTCTAATGCCCCCTTAATGTCCCTTCAATGCCCCTGACTCCCCCCATGTCCCTAAAGCATCCCTACAGTGTCCTTGAGACATCCCTACAATGTCCCCGACCCCCTTAATGCCCCCTTAATGTCCCTACAATGCCCCTGACCCCCTCTAATGTCCCTATATGTCCCTACAATGCCCTTGACCCCCTCTAATGTCCCCTAAATGTCCCTACAATGTCCCTTAATCATCCCTGCAGTGCCCCCAGCCCCTCTAACGTCCCTAAATGTCCCTACAATGCTCCTGACCCCCCCCAGCATCCCCTAAATGTCCCTACAATGCCCCTGACCCCCTCTGATGTCCCCTAAATGTCCCTACAATGCCCCTGACCCCCTCTGATGTCCCCTAAATGTCCCTACAATGCTCCTGACCTCCCCCCCAGCATCCCCTAAATGTCCCTACAATGCCCCTGACCCCCTCTGATGTTCCCTAAATGTCCCTACAATGCTCCTGACCCCCCCCAGCATCCCCTAAATGTCCCTACAATGCTCCTGACCCCCCCCAGCATCCCCTAAACGTCCCTACAATGTCCCTGACCCCCCTCTGATGTCCCCTAAATGTCCCTACAATGCTCCTGACCTCCCCCCCAGCATCCCCTAAATGTCCCTACAATGCTCCTGACCCCCCCCCAGCATCCCCTAAACGTCCCTACAATGCCCCTGACCCCCTCTGATGTTCCCTAAACGTCCTTATAATGCCCCTGACCCCCTCTAATGTCCCCTGAATGTCACTATAATGCCCACGACCCCCCCAACATCCCCTAAACGTCCCTACAATGCCCTTGACCCCCTCTAACATCCCCTAAGAACCTCACTGACGTCCCCAAGCCCCTTCCTGCCTCCTCATCTCCCCGCTCACATCCCCCAGGACCCCCCCCCCCCCAGCTCCCCATATCCCTGAACCCCCTCACGTCCCCATCGCCCCTCTGACGTCCCCTCATCCCCTCCACTTTGTGTCCCCCCCCCCAAAAACAGCCTCCAGCCCCGAGGAAGGCCGCGAGGGGAGGAAGGAGAAGGAAGGCGAGCGGGGCGAGGAACGGCAGCGCCCCAAAGGCTCCAAACCTCTGCTGCCCACCTCCACCATCCTGCGCCTGCTGGCCGAGCTGGTGCGCTCCTACGTGGGCATCGCCACCCTCATCGCCAACTACAGCTACACCGTGGGGCAGTCCGAGCTCATCAAGGAGGTTTGTCACCATCCCTGCCGCCCCTGACGGATGGGGGGCAGCTGTGCTGGGTGCTGCCGTCAGGCCGGGTGTCTGGGGGGTTCTGACTGTTGTCAGCTGTCTGGTTGTGTTGGGTGCTGCCTTCAATCTGGGTGCTTTGGGGGGGTTCTGACTGTTGTCAGCTGTCTCGTGTAGGGTGCTGCCTTCAGGCTGGGTGTCTGGGGGGGTTCTGACTGTTGTCAGCTGTCTGGTTGTGTTGGGCGCTGCCGTCAGGCTGGGTGTCTGGAGAGGTTCTGACTGTTGTCACCTGGCTCGTTGTGTTGGGTGCTGCCTTCAATCTGGGTGTCTGGAGAGGTTCTGACTGTTGTCAGCTGTCTAGTTGTGTTGGGTGCTGCCTTCAATCTGGGTGTCTTGGGGGGATTCTGACTGTTGTCAGCTGTCTGGTTGTGTTGGGTGCTGCCTTCAATCTGGGTGTCTGGGGGGGGTTCTGACTGTTGTCAGCTGTCTGGTTGTGTTGGGTGCTGCCTTCAATCTGGGTGTCTGGGGGGTTCTGACTGTTGTCAGCTGTCTGGTTGTGTTGGGCGCTGCCGTCAGGCTGGGTGTCTGGAGAGGTTCTGACTGTTGTCACCTGGCTCGTTGTGTTGGGTGCTGCCTTCAATCTGGGTGTCTGGAGAGGTTCTGACTGTTGTCAGCTGTCTGGTTGTGTTGGGTGCTGCCTTCAATCTGGGTGTCTTGGGGGGATTCTGACTGTTGTCAGCTGTCTGGTTGTGTTGGGTGCTGCCTTCAATCTGGGTGTCTGGGGGGGTTCTGACTGTTGTCAGCTGTCTGGTTGTGTTGGGTGCTGCCTTCAATCTGGGTGTCTGGGGGGGTTCTGACTGTTGTCAGCTGTCTGGTTGTGTTGGGTGCTGCCTTCAATCTGGGTGCTTTGGGGGGGTTCTGACTGTTGTCAGCTGTCTCGTGTAGGGTGCTGCCTTCAGGCTCGGTGTCTGGGGGGGGTTCTGACTGTTGTCACCTGTTTAGGGTGTCACCATCAACTTGTTCTGACTGTTGTGCCGTCCCCCAGCACCCTGTATCCCTCTCCCCACCTACCTCAGCCCCATTTGTGTCCCCCCACACCGTGCCACTGTCACCCCCCAGGGCTGTCCCATCACCCATTTGTCTGTCCCCCTCACCTGTAGGGTGTCCCATCACCTATAGGTCTGTCCCCATCCCCTATAGGGCTGTTCCCATCACCTATAGAGCTGTCGTATCACTCATTGGGGTCTCCCTGTCACCCATTGGTGTCTCCCCATCACCCATTGGGGTCTCCCCATCACCCATTTGTCTGTCCCCATCACCCATAGGGCTGTCCCCAGGCCCCATAGGTCTGTCCCCCATCACCCATTGGGGTCTCCCCCATCCCCCATAGGGTTGTCCCATCACCCATTGGTCTGTCCCCATCCCCCTATAGGGCTGTCCCATCACCCATAGGTCTGTCCCCATCACCCATTGGGGTCTCCCCATCCCCTGTAGGGCTGTCCCCATCACCCATAGGGCTGTCCCCATCCCCCATAGGATTATCCCCATCCCCCATAGGGGTCTCCCCGTCACCCATAGGATTATCCCCTATCCCCCATTGGTCCGTCCCCATCACCCCTGGGGTACCACCTCCTCCAGGTTCTTCTGGGGGGGTCTGGAACCCATCCAGCCCATCACCCCGTGTCTCCCCACAGGACTGCAGCGTTCTGGCCTTCGTGCTGGACCACCTGCTGCCCCACACACAGAACGCTGAGGACAAAGACACGCCGGCGCTGGCGCGGCTCTTCCTGGCCAGCCTGGCCGCCGCCGGCAGCGGGACGGACGCGCAGGTGGCTCTGGTCAACGAGGTGAAGGCAGCGCTGGGACGGGCCCTGGCCATGGCCGAGAGCACCGAGAAGCACGCCAGGTGGGGGTGGGGGGCACGGAGGGTGGCACCTCGCATCCCCACCGCCCAGCGTGGGGTGTCCCCTGCATCACTTGGGTGTCCCCAGCCACCATTTGGGTGTCCCCATCACCACTTGGGTGTCCCCATGGCCCCATGGAGTGTCCCCCAGCAGCACTTGGGTGTCCCCAACACCACTTGGGTGTCCCCATGGCCCCATGGAGTGTCCCCAAACACCACTTGGGTGTCCCCAACATCACTTGAGCGTCCCCAGCATCCCAGTCACCACTTGAGTGTCCCCATGGCCCCATGGGGTGTCCCAGTCACCAGTAGGGTGTCCTCATAGCCAGTTGGGTGTCCTCATAGCCAGTTGGGTGTCCCCATGGCCCCATGGAGTGTCCCCAACAGCACTTGGGTGTCCCCAGCATCACTTTGGTGTCCCCATCGCCAGTTGGGTGTCCCCATGGCCCCATGGAGTGTCCCCAACACCACTTGGGTGTCCCCAACATCACTTGAGTGTCCCCAGCATCACTTCGGTGTCACCATCACCATTTGGGTGTCCCAGTCACCAGTTGGGTGTCCCCATCGCCAGTTGGGTGTCCCGCATGGCCCCATGGGTGTCCCCAGCAGCACTTGGGTGTCCCCAGCACCACTTGGGTGTCCCCATCGCCAGTTGGGTGTCCCCATGGCCCCATGGAGTGTCCCCAACATCACTTGAGTGTCCCCAGCATCACTTGGGTGTCACCATCACCATTTTGGGTGTCCCAGTCACCAGTTGGGTGTCCCCATCGCCAGTTGGGTGTCCCCATGGCCCCATGGAGTGTCCCCAACACCACTTGGGTGTCCCCAACATCACTTGAGTGTCCCCAGCATCACTTGGGTGTCACCATCACCATTTGGGTGTTCCAGTCACCAGTTGGGTGTCCCCATCGCTAGTTGAATGTCCCCATGGCCCCCATGGAGTGTCCCAGCCACCACTTGGGTGTCCCCAACGCCACTTGGGTGTCCCCAGCATCACTTGGGCGTCACCATCACCACTTGGGTGTCCCCATGGGGTGTCCCAGTCACCATTTGGGTGTCCCCATCACCAGTTGGGTGTCCCCATCACCCTTGGGGTGTTCTCTTCATCCTTGGGGACAACCCATTGTGGGATGTCCCCAAAACCAGTTGGGTGTCCCTATTGCCACTTGGGTGTCCCCAAAACCGGTTGGGTGTCCTCCTCATCCTTGGGGTGTCCCCAATGAGGCGTCCCCCACCACCCATCACCAGTTGGGTGTCCTCAGCACCTTGGGGTGTCCTCTTCATCCTTGTGGTGACCCCATGGCCCCATGTGGCGTCCCCCACTACCCATCGTGGAGTGTCCCCAACACCAGTTGGGTGTCCTCAGCATCCTTGGTGTGTCCCCATCCTCCTGTCCCTCAGTGGTCACTTCAGTCCCACCACTCATTTTGGGGTATCTCCATCACCGGTTGGGTGTCCTCCTCACCAGTTGGGTGTCCCCACCACCCGTGGGATGTCCCCATCCCTCCTTGGTGTCACCAAAGTCCCACCACTCATTGCGTGTTGGCTCCATCCTCATTGCTTGTGGAGGTGACCCAGCCCCACGGGGGTGACCCAGCCCCACGGAGGTGACCCAGCCCCACGGAGGTGACACATCCCTTTGTCCCCACGCAGGCTGCAGGCCGTCATGTGCATCATCAGCACCATCATGGAGTCGTGCCCTTCCACCTCCAGCTTCTACAGCAGCGCCACCAAAACCCAACACAACGGCATGAACAACATCATCCGCCTCTTCCTCAAGAAGGGCTTGGTCAACGACCTGGCCAGGGGTCCCACACAGCCTCGACCTCTCTAGGTATACCCTACGTGTGGGTGTTGGGGGACGCGTTGTGGGGTTGGGGACACGTTGTGGGGTTGGGGACACGTTGTGGGGTTGGGGACACCATGGTCACCATGTTGGGTATCGCTGTTTCTACGTTGGATGGATGGCGTTGATGTTGTGATGCTTGCACCAAAATGATGGGGTTTGGGGTCACCTGAGTGCCACAGAGGGGACATTTGGGGACAGCCAGACCCCCGTGTCCCATCATGTGTCCCTCCCCCTCGGTGTCCCCATCCGTTGTGTCCCCCAGTATGGGCCAACACCACATGGTGTCATGACACCAAACATCTCCATTTCTACGTTGGATGGATGGCATTGATGTTGTGATGCTTGCACCCAAAATGATGGGGTTTGGGGTCACCTGAATGCCACAGAGGGGACATTTGGGGACAGCCAGACCCCCGTGTCCCATCACGTGTCCCCCCCCCCCCCCAACACAGCCAACACCACATGGTGTCATGACACCAAACATCTCCATTTCTACATTGGATGGATGGCGTTGGTGTTGTGATGCTTGCACCAAAATGATGGGGTTTGGGGTCACCTGAATGCCACAGAGGGGACATTTGGGGACAGCCAGACCCCCGTGTCCCATCGGATGTCCCCCCCTCTCCCCCCTGCTCCAGCCCCAACATGGCCAACACGGTCAACGCGGCGTTGAAGCCGTTGGAGACGCTGTCGCGCATCGTCAACCAACCCAGCGGGCTCTTTGGCACCAAGGGCTCCTCCAGCAAGAGCAAAGGAGATGGAGGTGGGGGGTCCCGCGACGCCGGCGCAGCCCCCCCCGGATGGAGGTACAGCCCTCTCTTCCCCCCCCCTACACCCCCCACCACGCATCGTTGTCCCATCTCATGGGGGTGTCCCCCCATCTCCACTGTGCGTGTCGTCCCGTATCACCCTTCCGTGTCCCCACATCTCCTCTGTGACCCCTCTTTGTGCTACTCTCGTCCCCTTCAGTCACTCTCTCATGTCCTCCCCATGTCCCCAAATCCCTCCATGTCCCCAAACCCCCTTTGTGTCCCCTCTATGACCCCATCCATATCCTCAAATGCCCTTTGTCCCTTCCATGTTTCCTCCATGTCCCCAGATCTGCTCTGTGTCTCCTCTGTGTCCCCTCCATGTCCCCAAATCCCCTCTGTGTCCCCAGACCCCCCTTTGTGTCCCCTCTGTGACCCCTCCATATCCCCAAATCCCTTTTGTCCCTTCCACGTTCCCTCCATGTCCCCAGATCTGTTCTGTCTCCTCCATGTCCCCTCCATGTCCCCAAATCCCCTCTGTGACCCCTCCATATCCCCAAATCCCCTTTGTCCCTTCCACGTTCCCTCCATGTCCCCAGATCTGCTCTTTGTCTCCTCCCTGTCCCCCTCCATGTCCCCAAATCCCCTCTGTGTCCCCCAAACCCCCCTTTGTGTCCCCTCTGTGACCCCTCCATATCCCCAAAATGCCCTTTGTCCCTTCAACGTTCCCTCCATGTCCCCAGATCTGCTCTGTGTCTCCTCTGCATCCCCTCTGTGTCCCCAAATCCCCTCCGTGTCCCCAAACCCCCTTTGTGTCCCCTCTGTGACCCGTCCTATCCTCAAATCCCTTTTGTCCCTTCCACATTCCCTTCATGTCCCCAGATCTGCTCTTTTTCTCCTCTGTGTCCCCTCCACGTCCCCAAATCCCCTCTGTGACCCCTCCGTATCCCCAAATCCCCTTTGTCCCTTCCATGTTCCCTCCATGTCCCCAGATTTGCTGTGTGTCCCCTCTGTGTTCCCCCTATGTCCCCAAATCTGCTGTATCCCCTCCATGTCCCCAGATCCCCTCTCTGTCCCCCTATGTCCCCAAATCCCCTGTGTCCCCCTTTGTCCCCAGCCCCCCTCTGTGTCCCCCCCATGTCCCCAAATCCCCTCTGCATCCCCTGCATGTCTCTGTGTCCCCTCCCTCTGCCCCCCACCCCCACTGCCCCCCAAATCACCCCCCCCGCCCCCTTTTCACATGTCACCACCTTGTGTTCCCCCCTTCCCCGCTCAGGGGACCCCGGTGACCCCGAGCCCCCCGAGGAGGACGCAGAGGCAGCGCAGGCGGAAGGCAGCAGACGGAGACATGGATGGGGAGGCTGAGGGTGACACAGTGGTGCTGGCAGGGCAGCCCGAGGGGCTCAGCACCCAGGAGATGCAGGTCAGGACCCCCAGACCCCCCCTCCCACCCCCCCCAATTCTCATTTTCCCCCATCCCCTTCTTCCCCTTCCCCAAATCTCCTATTTTTATACCCCCCAAAAAAGGTGGAGAACGAACTGGAGGACCTCATCGATGAGCTCCTGGAGCGGGACGGGGCCACCGGCAACAGCACCATCATTGGTGGGAGCCCCCTCCTCACCTCCACACCCGTAAGATTTTTGGGGTTCCCCCCCCCGGTTTCTCACATCCCCCCCCTTATAGTGAGCCGCTCTGTGTGAGGATGAGTCGCAGGAGGACGTGCTGAGTGGACGAGGCGCCCTCCAACCTCAGCCAGGCCTCCACCCTACAAGCCAACCGGGAAGGTGAGCGGGTTTGGGGGGCACCCTATAGGATCTGGGGGGCACCCCGTGGTGATTTGGGGTACACCCTATGGGATTCAGGGCACCCAGTGGGGTTTTTTGGGGCACCCCATAGTGTTTCTGAGGGACGCGCTTGGGATTCAGAGAATCCCAAAGGTGTTTGGGGTTCCCCATGGGGGTTTTGGGGATGCTCCATGGGATTTTGGGGGACCACCCCATGGGATTGGAGGTACCCTATGGGTTTTTGGGGACACCCCATGGGATTTTGGGGACACTCCAAGGCGTTTTAGGGACACCCTATGCATTTTTGGATACATCCCATAGGATTTGGGGAACACTCCATTGGATTTTGGGACACCCCCGTGGCGTTTCGGGGACACCCCATGGGAATTTAGGACGCTCCATCCATTTAGGGGGACACCCCCTTGGATTTTGGGGGGCACCCCATGGATTTTTGGGGACGCCCCATGGCATTTTGTCCCCTTCGTGCCCCCAAAGACTCGATGAACATCCTGGACCCCGAGGATGAGGAGGAGCACACGCAGGAGGAGGACAGCAGTGGCAGCAACGAGGATGAAGATGACAGCCAGGACGAGGAGGAGAGGAGGAGGAGGAAGATGAGGACGATCAGGTTTGGGGGGGGGTTCCAGCCCCACACTCCCCCCGCTTTTCCCCCCTCCCCCAATCCCCCCTTTTTCCTCCCAGACTCCCTTTCCTTTTCCAGATCCCCTTTCCCCATAATCCCTTCTTTCCTCCAAAATCCTCTTTCTTCCCCCCAATCTCCCCTTTTTCCCCCCTCACCCCCCCCCTTTACCCTCCCCCAAGCTCCCCCCTTGCCTCCCAAATTCCTCTTTCTCCCAGCCCCCTTTTTCCTTCTCCAAATCCCCTTTTCTTCCCCCAACCCACCTCTTTTCCCTTCCAAATCCCCCCTTCTCCCCCAATCCGCCTCTTCCCCCCTGCCAAATCCCCATCTTTGCCCCCAAATCCCCATCTTTCCCCCCCCCCCAAACTCCCTTTTCTCCCCATAAACTCCTTCATTTCCCCCCCAGTCCCTTTTTTCCTCCTCCAACGCCCCCCATTTCCCCCAATCTCCTCTTTTCTCCCCCAAATCCCCTTCTTCCCCTCACAAATCCCCTTTCTCCCCACCCAAACCCATCTCTCTCCCCCCCTCATTTATCCCCCAACTCCCCCCCCTTAATCCCCTTTTTCCTTCTCCAACCCCCCCATTTCCCCCCAGTCCCCTCTTTTCTCCCCCCCAAACCTCCTCTTTTCCCCTAAATCCCTTTCTTCCCCCCCTCTAAATTTCCCATTTCCCCCATAAACTCCCACATTCCCCCCCCACCCCAATCCCCTTTTTCCTCTTCCAACCCCCCCCATTTCCCCCCAATCCCCTTTTCTCCCCCCAAACCTCCTCTTTTCCCCTAAATCCCTTCCCCCCCCCACTCCCCCCATAAACTCCCACATTCCCCCCATCCCCTTTTTCCTCTCCCAACCCCCCCCATTTCCCCACAATTCCCCTTTTCTCCCTCCAAACCTCCTCTTTTCCCCTAAATCCCTTCCCCCCCCCACTCCCCCCATAAACTCCCACATTCCCCCCACCCCCATCCCCTTTTTCCTCCTCCAACCCCCCCCATTTTTCTCCCCCCAACCCCCCCTCATTCCCCTCCAAGCCCCCCTGCAATTCCCCTCGCCCCCCCATTAACCCTCCCCCCGCTGCTCCCCACCCCCCAGGACGATGAGGAAGGGGAGGAAGGGGAGGAGGAGGAGGATGACGATGACGGCTCTGAGATGGAGCTGGAACGAGGATTACCCCGACATGAACGCCTCCCCCCTGGTCCGCTTCGAGCGCTTCGACCGCGACGACGACCTCATCATTGAGTTTGACAACATGTTCTCCAGCCCCCAGTAAGGGGGTGGGGGGCATGGGGGGGGGCAGCAGCCCCCCGAGTCCTTGTAGGGTGCAGGAAGGGCGGGGGGTCCCTCTGTAGCGTCTCACTGGAGTGGGTTCAGCCCCACTTCTTCGCTTCTATATGGATTATGGGGGGGGGGTCGGGGTGGGCTTCACACCCATTTCTGCTCCTCCCCACCCTCCATAATTATCTTTTTTTGGGGGTGGGGGGGGGAAGGGGTTTGCCTGCATTTCTTCCCTTCCTTTTGGTTTGGGGGGTGTTGGGGTGGGGGTCACCCCTGTTTCTTCACCCCTGTATCGATCTGGGGTTGGAACCCCCCCCCCCCCAAATTTCTTTACTCTTATATAGATTTGAAGGGGGGGGGGAGTTGTCAGAGTGGGGATTGTAGGGGTGGGGGTCATCCCATTTCTTCACCTTTATGTGGATTTATGGGAGGGGTTGTCGGGGTGGGGATCACCCCCCATTTCTTCTCCCTTATATGGATTTGAGGGAGGTGGGGGGGTCAAAACAGGTTTCCTCCCCATTTCTTCATCTCTGTATGGATTTGGGGGGGCCTGGAGGGGGGATTCACCCCATTTCTCCCCCTCCCCCTTATTTCAGGGTAGCTCAGGGTGGGCTTCACCCCATTTTCTTCCCCACCCCATTATTTTGTGGGGGCTCAGGGGGGGTTTCACCCTCCAACTTCATCGCTCCCTATCATTTTGGGGGGGGGGATCAGAAAGGCTCTCAGCCCCATTTCACCCCCTCCCCCTTATTTTAGGGCTTCACCCCCTATCTCCCCCTCCCCCCCTCCCCATTATTTTGGGGTGGCTCCGGGTGGGGGGGGGCTTCACCCCCACTCCTTCCCTCCCTATGATTCTGGGAGCCATCAGGAAGGGTCTCCACCCCGTTTCTCCCCCTCCCATCACATCAAGGCTGCTCAGGATGGCACCCACCCCCCCCCCCCATCACATCAAGGCTGCTCAGGACGGCACCCACCCCCCCCCCCTTCTTTATTAACCCCCCCCTCATTTCTCTCCCTCGCAGCCGACATCCCCCCCTCCCCGGGGAACATCCCAGCCACTCACCCCCTCCTGGTTCGCCACGCAGACCACGGCTCTCTGGCCTTGGGGGGGGGCTCGTCGGGGGCCCGCCTGGCGCAGGGGATGGGGCGCAGCCAGCGCACGCTGCGGCAGCTGACGGCCAACACGGGGCACACCATCCACGTGCATTACCCCGGCACCCGGCAGCCCAACCCCCCCTCATCCTGCAGAGGTGAGCCGCCCTTCGGGGTGTCCCCCCCCCTCCCCACCTCCTGTCACCTGGGACGTCACCCTGGTGGCCCCCGTGTTCTCCTCTGTGTCATCGCAGTGTCCCCTCGTGTCACCCCAGTGTCCACTGATTCTCCCTCGGTGGCACTTGTGTCCCCTGCTCCCCTTCATGTCACCCCAGTGTCCCCTGATTCCCCCTTGGTGGCACCCCATGGCTCCTGGTGTCCTCGTGTGTCACCCTGATGTCACCCCAGTGTCCCCTGGATCCCCTTGGTGGCACCCCATGGCTCCTGGTGTCCCTTGTGTCACCCTGATGTCACCCCACTGTTCCCTGATTTCCTCTCGGTGGCACCCCATGGCTCCTGGTGTCCTCGTGTGTCACCCTGATGTCACCCCAGTGTCCCCTGAATCCCCTTGGTGGCACCCCATGGCTCCTGGTGTCCCTTGTGTCACCCTGATGTCACCCCACTGTTCCCTGATTTCCTCTCGGTGGCACCCCATGGCTGCTGGTGTCCCCTTGTGTCATCCTGATGTCACCCCAGTGTCCCCTTCTGTCATCTCATTGTCCCCTGCTTTCCCCTTGGTGGCACCCCATGGCTCCTGGTGTCGCCTTGTGTCACCCTGGTGTCACCCCTGCTTCCCTTCATGTCTTCCTAGTGTCCCCTGCTTTTCCCTTGGTGGCACTTGTGTCCCCTGCTTCCCTTCATGTCACCCCAGTGTCCCCTGATTCCCCCTTGGTGGCACCCCATGGCTCCTGGTGTCGCCTTGTGTCACCCTGGTGTCACCCCAGTGTCCCCTGATTCCCCCTTTGTGGCACCCCAGTGGCCCTTGGGTTCCCCTGATGACCCCTGGTGCCACCCTAGTGTCCCCTGATTCCTCCTTGGTGGCACCTCATGGCTCCTGGTGTCCCCGTGTGTCACCCTGATGTCACTCCAGTGTCTCCTGGTGCCACCCAGTGTCCCTGCTTTCCCCTTGGTGGCACTTGTGTCCCCTGCTTCCCTTCATGTCACCCCAGCATCCCCTGCTTTCCCCTTGGTGGCACTTGTGTCCCCTGCTTCCCTTCATGTCACCCCAGTGTCCCCTGCTTTCCCCTTGGTGGCACCCCATGGCTGCTGGTGTCCCCTTGTGTCACCCTGATGTCACCCTGGTGTCCCCTGGTGGCCCTCGTTGTCACCCAGGTGACCCCTGATGGTCCTTTGTCCCCTCCCCCACCTTGTCCTCATGAGCATCCCTGGTTCCTCCCTTCCCCTCTACCTTGGTCCCCACGTCCCAACGTGTGTCCGCATGTCCCAATGTGTCCCCATGTCCCACTGTGTCCCAACATGTGTCCCCATGTCCCAACATGTGTCCCCACGTCCCAATGTGTCCCCATGTCCCAATGTGTCTCAACACGTGTCCCCATGTCCCAACATGTGTCCCCACGTCCCAATGTGTCCCCATGTCCCAGTGTGTCCCAACATGTGTTCCCCTGTCCCAACATGTGTACCCACATCCCAACGTGTGTCCCAACGTGTCCCCACATCCCAGTGTGTCCCCACGTCCCAACACGTGTCCCCACGTCCCAACACGTGTCCCCATGTCCCAACACGTGTCCAGATGTCCCAACACGCGTTCCCCTGTCTCAGCACGTGTCCCCACGTCCCAACACGTGTCCCCACGTCCCAACACGTGTCCCCACGTCCCAACACATGTCCCCATGTCCCAATGTGTCCCCATGTCCCAGTGTGTCCCAACACGTGTCCCCATGTCCCAACACATGTCCAAATGTCCCAACACGTGTCCAAATGTCCCAACACGCGTTCCCCTGTCTCAACACGTGTCCCCACATCCCAACACGCGTCCCCATGCGCCCCTCCCCCTCGCTCCCTCCTCCTCCCTACGCCCCCTCCCTCCCATCCCCAGCATCCCCCCGCCCCCTGTGTGACTCCCCCCCCACCCCCTCACCGTCCCCACATTGTCCCCGTGTCCCCGCAGGCTGCTGGGCCCATCGGCAGCAGCCGACATCCTGCAGCTGAGCAGCAGCCTGCCGCTGCAGAGCCGGGGCCGGGCCCGCCTGCTGGTGGGCAATGAGGACGTGCACATCATCGCCCGCTCCGACGATGAGCTGCTGGATGACTTCTTCCATGAGCAGGGGCCTACTGGCAGCCAGGCAGGCGAGTGGGGGAGGGGACGCAGGGGGGGAGGGGTCGGGGTGGGGAGGGGTGGGGTCAGGAGAATGAATGGGGGGAAGCGGTGGGAAGTAGAAGGGGTGGGAAGTGGAGGGCAGAAGAATGAATGGGATGGGGGCGGGGCTAGAGGAGAAGGGGCGTGGCCAGAGCATGGGGGCGTGGTTATGGTGGGTGGGGTCGGTGGGCGTGGCCAGAGTAGAGGGGTGGGGTCAGGAGGGGAGGGGTCAGACACTATGGGGTATGGAGGGCTATGGGAGAGCGTGGCCAGGGCGTAAGGGGCGTGGCCAGAGTCATGAGGGCGTGGTCACGATGGGTGGAGTCAGTGGGTGTGGCCAGAGTGGAGGGGTGGGGTCAGGAGGGGAGGGGTCAGCCCTTACGGGGGATGCAAAATTATAGGAGAGGGGAGGGGGTGTGGCCAGAATGTAAGGGGCGTGGCTATGGTCCTGGGGGGGGCGTGGTCATTGTGGGTGTGGTCAGTGGGCGTGGCCAGAGTGGAGGGGTGGGGTCAGCAGGGGAAGCGTCAGCCCTTATGGTCTATGCAGGGTTATAGGAGAGAGAAAGGGGGCGTGACCAGTACACAAGGGGGCGTGGCCACGATGGGTGTGGTCAGTGGGCGTGGCCAGAATGGGGTGGTGGGATTGGGAGGGAAGGGGGAGCAGAAGAATGAATTGGGGGGGGAGGGGCCTAGCAGCTAATGGGCGTGGCAATAGAGCTGGGGGCGGAGCTAGAGAGTGGGGGTGTGGCCATGGAGCGGGGGCGTGGCTAGAGGCTAATGGGCATGGCCATGGAGCCGGGGGCGTGGCTAGAGGGTGAGGGGCGTGGCAATAGAGCGGGGGCGTGGCCTCACTTGTGTCATTGAGGGCTTAAGGGTGAAAGTAGGCTTTTGGGGGCGTGGCTTAACAGGGGGCGTGGTTTTCCGCGGGGGCGTGGCTCCATGCTGACCACGCCCCCCATCCCACGCCCCGCCCCCTGCAGGCACGCTGTCCTCCATCCCCACGGCGCTGACGCGGTGGACGGAGGAGTGCAAAGTGTTGGATGCTGAGAGCATGCACGACTGTGTCTCGGGTGAGGGGCTCTGTCCCCACTGTGTCCCCCCCCCAGGGGTCCCCACATGTCCCCCCCCCGCCACCATACCCCCCGGTGCCCTATATGCCCCCCCAAGGCCCTATATGCCCCCCTAACCCCAGCACCGCCAACACTGCCCCCATTGCAATACAGAGGGTGGCAGCTCCCCAGGTGTCCCCTCATGTCCCCAAATGTCCCCGAGGTGTCCCCATACCCCTCAACCCCCTATATTTCCCCCCCCCTCCCCAGTGCCCCACACGTCCCATCAGTGCCCCACATTTCCCCCCACAACCCCAGCACCACCACTGCCCCATAGCAGTACAGGGGGTGGCAGCTCCTCCTGTGTCCCCTAGGTTTCCCCAAATGTCCCTTAGGTGTCCCCACACCCCCCAACCCCCCATATGTCCCCCCCACTACCCCATGTGTGCCCCCCAGCTCCACATACTTCCACCCCAACCCCCCCCCCCCATCCCCAGCACCACCGCCCCATAGCAGTACGAGGCTTAGCAGCCCTCCCAGTGTCCCCAAATGCTCCCCACTGCCCCCAAACGCCCCCCCATGTCCCTAAACGCCCCCCCACGCCCCCCGTCCCCCCCCCACAGTGGTGAAGGTGCCCATCCTGGCCCGCCTGGAGGCTCTGCGGGACGAGGAGTTGGACGAGAGGCGCGAGAAGCGACGGCGCCAGGCGGCCGAGGAAGAGGCCAAGGGCTCCGAGAGGGGACAGGAGGACAAGGAGGGGGCAGAGCCGGGGGCGCAGGTGGGTCTGGGGGGGGGGACGACCCTATAAACCCCCCCCCCCACACACACACCCCCCCCACAGCATCCCCCCAACCAACGCTCCGTTCTCCCCATAGGGCACCACAGCCCCCAAAGCCCCCAACGGCAGCACTGACGCCCCCCAGGCAGGTGAGTGTCCCCAAATGTCCCCCTCCCCAACCCCCCCACCATCTGTTATGTGTCCCCCCCCCCAAAAAAAAATACAACCAGACCCGGTGCCCCCTGGGGTGAGGTAGTAGATTGTATAGTTGGGGGCTCACACGCCCGGCTCGGAGATAACTATACAGTCTACTGTCTTCCCTGTGGGGTGCGGATGGCATCGATGGACCCCCCCCCCAAAAAAAATACGTGGGGGTCCTAAAGGGGTCCTATGGCGTCTGCAGGTGAAGGTGAGGACGTTCTGGGGGGGAGGTGTTGGGGTTGGGGGATGATTTTGGGGGGGGGGGGGGGAGGAGGGGGAGGAAGCAATATTTGTTGTTATATTTAGGATTTGGGGGGGTCCTGTTAGTTTGTCCATATATAGGATTTTAGGGTGGGGGGGCTCCCTGTGGTTTGTCCTTATATAGGATTTTAGGGTGGGGGTTCCCCTCTTTTTTCCCTCTATATGGGATTTTCGGGTGGGGGTTCCTCTGTTTTTTCCCTATATGTGGGATGTTGGAGGTGGGGGTTCCTTCTTTTCTTCCTATAGATGGGATTTTAGGGTGGGGGTCCCCTCTGTTTTTTGCCTATGGATGGGATTTTAGGGTTGGGGTCCTTCTGTTTTTTGCCTATACATGGGGTATTAGGGTTGGGGTCCCATCTTTTTTCACTATAGGGGATTTTAGGGTGGGGGTCCCTCCGTTTTTTCCCTATACATGGGGTATTAGGGTTGGGGTCCCATCTTTTTTCCCTATATATGGGATTTTAGGGTGGGGGTCCTTCTGTTTTTTCCCTATATATGGGGTATTAGGGTTGGGGTCCCATCTTTTTTCCCTATATATGAGATTTTAGGGTGGGGGTCCTTCTGTTTTTTGCCGATACATGGGGTATTAGGGTTGGGGTCCCCTCTTTTTTCCCTATGGATGGGATTTTAGGGTGGGGGTCCCATCTTTTTTCCCTATGGATGGGATTTTAGGGTTGGGGTCCCTCTGTTTATTCCCTATATATGGGGTATTAGGGTTGGGGTCCCATCTTTTTTCCCTATATATGAGATTTTAGGGTGGGGGTCCTTCTGTTTTTTCCCTGTATATGGGGTATTAGGGTTGGGGTCCCATCTTTTTTCCCTATATATGGGATTTTTGGGGTGGGAGGGGGGGGGGGTCTCCTACCAATCTGTAGGATTTCAGCCCATGTGTGGATCCTTTCTTCCCTCCCTCACCCTATAGGGTTTCAGGGCCGGGTTTGGGGTGGGGGCCGTTCCCATGGGGGGGGGGGGTCTTGGTGTGGCCCCGGGGGGGTGAGGTAGTCGGTTGTATTGTTGGGGGGCCGGGATGGGGCCCCACACTCGAGGTAACGATGCAGCCGACTACTTTCCCCCCCGGGAGCCCCTCGCTGCAGGTTATTTGGGTTTATGGGCTGGGGGGGCACCCAGAGGTGCTGCTGACCCCCCCTTCCCCCTTCCCCCCCCCCCCCACACCCTCTGATTTTTAATCTCTGCCCCCTTCCCCTCCCCAAAACCCAGAGACGACAGGGGAGCCCCCCCCCCACCGCACGCTGGTGATGCTGGAGCCCGCGCCCACCGCCCCACAGCCCCCCCCCGAAGCCCCCGGCCGCCCCCCGCCGCCCCCCGAGCACGAGGAGGGGGGACCAGGACGGCCCCCCCAGGAGGCTGAGGCCACGCAGATGGAGCTGTCGCCTGCTCCCACCATCAGTGAGTTGGGGGGGGGGGGAATAGGATCGATTTGAGGTCTTTAGGATCGATTTGAGGGGGGGAGGAGGGTCGATTTTGGGGTCTTTAGGGTCCTTTTGGGGTTCTTGATCGATTTTGGAGGGGGTCAGATTGATTTGGGGAGGGGGTTAGGATCAATTCCGGGGTCTCCTGGGTCCTTTTTGGGGTCTTTAGGATGGATTTTGAGGGGGTTGGGATCAGTTTGGGGTCTTTAGGGTTTATCTGGGAGCTGTTCGGATTGATTTGGGTAGGGTTAGGGTCAATTTTGGGTCTTTAGTATCGATTTGGGGGACGTTAGGATTGATTTTGGGGTGGTTTAGGATCAATTTGGGGTTTAGGTACAATCGATTTGGGGGTGTTAGGTTTGGTTTGAGGTCTTTAGGATTGATTATGGGGGGTTTAGGATCCATTTTGGACGGGATTGGGATCAATTTGGGGTCATTAGGATCGATTTGGAGGGGACTTAGGGTCAATTTGGGGCCTTTAGGATCAATCTGAGGGTCTTTAGGATTGTTTTTGGAGCGGTCAACATTGATTTGGGGTCTTCAGGATCAAGCTGGGGGCTGTGAGATTCACTTTTGGGGTCTGTAGGATTGATTTGGGGTCTTCGGGATCGATTTTGGGGCTTTGAGGATCGATTTCGGAGTCTTTAGGATCCATTTGAGGTCTTTAGGGTTGCTTTGGGGGGACCAAGGTCGATTTGGGGATTCTTAGGTTAATTTTGGGGGGCTTTAGGATTGATTTTGGGGTCTTACGGATTGGTTGGGGGGGGGTTAGGATTGATTGTGGGGTGTCTTCAAGATGGATTTACGATGAATTTTGGGGGCTTTTGGGTTAATTTGGAGGGGCTTTAGGGGCTTTAATATCAACACGAGCTTTAGGGTTAATTTGGAGGGGCTTTAGGATCAGTTTTGGGATCTTTAGTATCAACGTGGGGGCTTTAGGGTTAATGTGGAGGGGCTTTAGGATCAGTTTTGGGGTCTTTAGTATCAACGTGGGGGCTTTAGGGTTAATGTGGAGGGGCTTTAGGATCAGTTTTGGGGTCTTTAATATCAACGCGGGGGCTTTAGGGTTAATTTGGAGGGGCTTTAGGATCAGTTTTGGGGTCTTTAATATCAACGTGGGGGCTTTAGGATCTCTTTTGGGGCTTTAGGATTGACGGAGGGATGCTAAGATCGACGTCAGGGTCTTTTAGGATCAATTCGGGTGACTTTTAGGACTGTTCTGGGGGCCTCGAGCATCCTTTTGGTGCCGTTAAGGTGGATTTGGGGGTCTTTGGGACCTATTTATGGGATTTAGCCTCCATTTAGGGTCTCCCCCCCCCCCAGCCTCGCTGTCCCCGGAGCGCGCGGAGGATTCGGATGCGCTGACGGCGGTGAGCAGCGCCCTGGAGGGGTCCCCCATGGACACATCCAGCCTGGGCTCGGGGCCACCAGAGGAGGGGGCTGAGGGGGGGTCTGCGGCCCCACAGGGCCCCCCCGGAACCCCTCAGGGACCCCCTCCAGCCCCACCAGGACCCCCCGATGCCGCCCACCCCACTGACGACAGGTGAGACTCCCATAGGGGCCCCGTAAGCGTGATGGGTTGGGGAGACCTGAATTTGAGACCCCCGTAGGGGCCCTATAAAATTTTTTTTGGGGGGGTGGGGGGGGGCACTTATAATTGTGACCCCATAGGGACCCGTAAACATTTGGGAGAGGGGGGTGACCCCAATTTGAGACCTCACAAGGGCCCCATAAACATGATGGAGGGGGAAAATCCCAAATTTGACACCCCGTAGACACGACTGGGGGGGTACCCCAATTTGAGGTGGGGGGGGACTCGTATTTTGGGGCGGGGTGCCCCAATTTTGCGACTGACCCAAATGTTGGGGTGCCCCAGTGTTGACACATCGTCCCTCTCCATCTCACCACGGTCCCCATTGTGTCCCATTCACCCCCATAAATTTGATGGTGGGACACCCATTTTTTTTTGGGGGGGGGGGGCAGGACGCACACATTTGGGAGAAGGGGGGGGACACCCCAATTTTAGGGAAGAGCCCAAATTTTGAGGTGCCCCCGTTGTGTCCCCACCGCTTTATCGTGCCCCCGTCTCTATGGAAGAACACCCAAACTTCACAGCCCCCTCCCCCCATGATTTTGGGGGTGACCCCCCCCTCCCACACACACACTCACACTCTTTGGGCTGACCCCGATGTTTTTGGGACCCCCCCCTCCCAGCTCGCCCCCCGCCTCGTCCTCGGAGAGCCCCTCCACGAGGGATTCGGCCGCAGCCATGTCGGGCTCCGACTCGCGGGGGATCCTGGAGGAACCGCTGCCCTCCACCAGCTCCGAGGAGGAGGACCCCCTCGCTGGTCAGCGTCCCCAAATGTCCCCAAATGTCCCCAGGTGTACCCACATGTCCCCAGGGAGGTCCCCAAGGAGGTCCCTATGTCCCCAAGGGAGGTCCTTGTGTCCCCAAGGAGGTCCATGTCTTCAAGCCCTCGTGTCCCCAGGGAGGTTGATGTCCCCCAGGAGGTTTATGTCCCCCAGGATGTCCCCAAGGAGGTCCCAGTGTCCCCAGGAGGGTCCACATCTCCCAGTCCCTGTGTCCCCAAGGAGGTCCGTGTCCCCAAGGATGTCCCCAAGGAGGTCCCAGTGTCCCCAAGGGGGTCCCAGTGTCCTCAGGGGGGTCCACATCCCCCACTCCCTGTGTCCCCAAGGAGGTCCCAGTGTCCCCATGGAGGTCCACAACCCCCAGTCCCTGTGTTCCCACGGTGGTCCATGTCCCCGATGATGTCCTCATGTCCCCAAGGAGTTCCTTGTCCTCAAGTCCTCCTGTCCCCAAAGGAGGTCCCCAAAAAGGTCCGTGTCCCCAAGGATGTCCCCATGTCCCTGAGGAGGTCCATGTCCTCAAGTCCTCATGTCTCTGAGGGCATCCTCAGGTCCCTGTGTCCCCAAGGATGTCCCCAAGGAGGTCCATGTCCTTAAGTCCCAGTGTCCCTAAGGAGATCCCCATGTCCCCAAGGAGGTCCCAGTGTCCCCACGGAGGACCATGTCCTCAAGTTCCCGTGTCCCTAAGGAGGTCCCAGTGTCCCCAGGGAGGTCCACATCCCCTGGTCCCTATGTTCCCAAGGAGATCCATGTCCCCAGGGATGTCCTCATGTCCCCAAGGAGTTCCTTGTCCTCAAGTCCCCATGTCCCCAAGGATGTCCCTGTGTCCCCAAGGACGTCCTTATGTCCCCAAGTAGGTCCATGTCCCCAAGGACGTCCCCATGTCCTCAAGTCCCATGTCCCCAAGGACATCCCCAGGTCCCTGTATCCCCAAGGAGGACCCCAGGGAGGTCCATGTCCCACAGTAGATACCACCATGAACATATGACCCCCCCTCCCCAGTCCCTGGAGGTGACCCCGTGCCCCACAGAGGGGTCTCCATTTCCCCCAAGGAGGTCCCCACATCCCTCCCACTGTCCTCCCCACGTCCCACCAGGTACCACCATAACCCCCCCCAACTCCTTGAAGCCCCCCAACCCCATCCTTAAGCCCTGGGGGTGTCCCCATGGACCCCCCATCCCTCCATGTCCCCCCACTGTGTCCCCATAGACATGTGGCCCCCCAACCCCTGGCCTTGGGGGTGTCCCCATTTATCCCCCCCTGCATCCCTTTCTCCTCTCTCAGTCCCCATAGCCCCCCACCCCATGTCCCCAGTCGGTGCGCCCATGGGCATGTCTCCCTCCCATCCCCTGGGGGAGTCTCTGGGGGGGAGTTCTCCATAGGGGGGTGGGGGTGTCCTCAAAAAATCCCCTCCTCCCCCCCCCCCAAATTTTAGGGATCAGCCTCCCCGAGGGCGTGGACCCCTCGTTCCTGGCGGCGCTGCCCGAGGACATCCGCCGGGAGGTGCTGCAGAACCAGCTGGGCATCCGGCCCCCCGCCCGCACCCCCCCAGCCCCCAGCCCCGCCCCCCCCGTGGTGGCCACCCCCGGCCTCACCGAGGTCAGCCCCGAGTTCCTGGCAGCGCTGCCCCCAGCCATACAGGAGGAGGTGCGTGGGGGCGGGGCCTGAGGGAGGGGGCGGGGCTATTGCTTGTGGGCGTGCTGTGTGCAAAAGGAGGCGGGGCTTAAAGTGGAGGTGGGTGGGACCTGATGGGGGTGGGCGGGGTCAGAGGTGGAGGGGGCGGGGCCTGAGATGAAGGGGTTGGGGCTTGATGGAGGGAAGGGGTGGGGCAATAAATTGTGGGCGGGGTCTGGGGGTGGAGAGGGTGGGGCTTAAAGTGGAGGTGGGTGGGATCTGATGGGGGTGGGGGGGGTCTGAGTGTAACCAGGGCCTGATGGAGGAAGGGGCGGGGCAAATGTTTTGTGGGCGTGGTCTGGGTGGAGTGGGCGGGGCCTTGTGAGAATGTGGTTGGGGTCAGAGGTGGGTGGGCGGGGCAACTGGCTGTGGGTGTGGCCTAAGTGAGAATGTGGGCGGAGTCAGTGGCCACAGCCTGAAAAGAAGGCGGGGCTTAAAGTGGATGTGGGTGGAGTCTGGGGGTGGGCGGGGCGTAAGGGTGGGTGTGGGCAGGCTCTGAAAATGGGTGCACAGACTGAGAGGGTGGGGCCTAGGCTAGAGGGGGCGGGGTCTGAGATGAGGGGGTGTGGCCTAAGGGTGAGTGCAGTCTATGGGTGACGGGTCCCCAAGACCTGATGGGGACCCTCAGAGGCCCCCAGGACGTGCTCCAGAGCCCCCTAAGATGATCCAGTTCCTCCCAAAGCTCCTCAAGACCTGATGGGGAGCTCCAGAGCCCCCTAAGATACTCCAGAGCCTCCAAAGCCCCTCAAGACCTGATGGGGAGCCCCCAAAGCCCCCCAGGACCTGTCCCAGAGCCCCCCTGAGATGCTCCAGTGCCTCCCAAAGCCCCTCAAGACCTGATGGGGACCCCCCAAAACCCTCCAGGACGTGCTCCAGAGCCCCCTAAGATGCTCCAGTGTGTCCCAGAGCCCCTCAAGACCTGATGGGGACCCCCCAAAACCCCCCAGGACGTGCTCCAGAGACCCTCAATAGGCTCGAGAGCCTCCCAAAGCCCCCCAAAGCCCCCCAGGACCTCTCCCAGAGCCCCATAAGATGCTCCAGTTCCTCTCAAAGCCCCTCAAGATCTGATGGGGACCCCCCAAAGCCCCCCAGCACATGCTCCAAAGCCCCCTAAGATACTCCAGAGCCTCCAAAGCCCCTCAAGACCTGATGGGGAGCCCCCAAAGCCCCCCAGGACCTGATGGGGACCCCCGAAGCCCCCCAGGACATATGTCAGAGCCCCCTAAGATGCTCCAGTGCCTCCCAAAGCCCCCCAGGACCTGTTGGGGAGCCAAAGAAGGTTGTGACCCTAAAGCAGTCAGCCAGCGAGGATCTAAGGGAGAAAGAGATAAGCGTCGATCAATAGGAGTAAAAAGATGGAAGGCTGCTTTCTGGGCGCTCCCCTGCTTGCAGGAGGCCCAGCGTTGCAATCGCAAGCAAAATCTGCTTGATCAGAGGCAGCAGCATCCCGATAAAACGACCGGGGGCAACTTCCAACCCCCCCCCTGCATCCCCCCCAGGTGCTGGCGCAGCAGCGAGCGGAGCAGCAGCGCCGGGAGCTGGCCCAGGCCACCAGCTCGGACGCTCCGATGGACCCGGTGACCTTCATCCAGACGCTGCCGTCGGAGCTGCGGCGCTCGGTGCTGGAGGACATGGAGGACAGCGTGCTGGCCGTCATGCCGCCCGACATCGCCGCCGAGGCGCAGGCGCTGCGCCGGGAGCAGGAGGCCAGGCAGAGGCAGCTGATGCACGAGAGGCTCTTCGGTCACTCCAGCACCTCCGCGCTCTCTGCCATCCTCCGCAGCCCCGGTGAGAAGCTGCCATGTCCCCTCCGTCTTCCCTTTGTCCCTTGTCCCCCATCCCTCGTGTCCTCCATCCCTTCTCAGAAAGTTTCCCTTTGACTTCTCCCCCCCGTTGACTACTTCTCCCCATCACTGACTTCTCCCCATTGACTTCTCCCCATCACTGACTTCTCCCCCGCCATTTACTTCTTCCCCCCCCCCATTTACTACTTCTCCCCCCCCCATTGACTTCTCCCCCCCATTTACTGCTTCTCCCCCATCACTGACTTCTCCCCCATCATTGACTTCTCCCCCCATTTACTACTTCTCCCCTCCCATTTACTGCTTCTCCCCCATCACTGACTTTTCTCCCCCATTGACTTCTCCCCCATCACTGATTTCTCCCCCCCCATTGACTTCTCCCCTCCCCATTGACTTCTCTCCCCACCACTGACTTCTCCCCCCACTTACTCCTCCCCACTGCCTTTCTCCATTGCCTTTACCCAGTTGATTTCTCCCATTGGCTTTTCCCCGTTCACCCCGCTGTCCCCCATTTCCCAGACCCCCCTGACCCCCTTCTTTCCCCACAACCTTCACCCCACCAAGTCCTACTGCTCCCCCATTCCCCATCCCCACACCCCCCAGACCCCCCTGACCCCATTCCTCCAAAACCTTCACCCCACCAACCCCCATTCCCCATCCCCACACCCCCCCGACCCCACTGACCCCCTACTTTCCCCCACAACCTTCACCCATCAATCCCATCCCCACCCCCCCCCAGACCCCACTGACCCCTTCTTTCCTCCACAACCCTCACTCACCAACCCCCATTCCCCATCCCCACACCCCCCAGACCCCACTGACCCCATTCCTCCCACAACCTTCACCTCACCAGTCCCTCATTCCCCATCCCCAGACCCCTCAGACCCCACTGACCCCCTTCTTTCCCCCACAACCTTCACCCCACCAACCCCCATTCCCCATCCCCCAGACTCCACTGACCCCCTTCTTTCCCCCACAACCTTCACCCCACCAACCCCATTCCCCATCCCCACACCCCCCAGACCCCCCTGACCCCATTCCTCCAAAACCTTCACCCCACCAACCCCCATTCCCCATCCCCACACCCCCCCGACCCCACTGACCCCCTTCTTTCCCCCACAACCTTCACCCATCAATCCCATCCCCACCCCCCCCCAGACCCCACTGACCCCTTCTTTCCTCCACAACCCTCACTCACCAACCCCCATTCCCCATCCCCACACCCCCCAGACCCCACTGACCCCATTCCTCCCACAACCTTCACCTCACCAGTCCCTCATTCCCCATCCCCAGACCCCTCAGACCCCACTGACCCCCTTCTTTCCCCCACAACCTTCACCCCACCAACCCCCATTCCCCATCCCCCAGACCCCACTGACCCCTTTCTTTCCCCCACAACCTTCACCCCACCAACCCCATTCCCCATCCCCACACCCCCCAGACCCCCCTGACCCCATTCCTCCCACAACCTTCACCTCACCAACCCCATTCCCCATCCCCAGACCCCTCAGACCCCACTGACCCCCTTCTTTCCCCCATAACCTTCACCCCACCAACCCCATTCCCCATTCCCCAGACTCCACTGACCCCCTTCTTTCCCCCACAACCTTCACCCCACCAACCCCATTCCCCATCCCCACACCCCCCTGACCCCCTTTCTTTCCCCCACAACCTTCACCCCACCAACCCCATTCCCCATCCCCACACCCCCAGACCCCCCTGACCCCATTCCTCCAAAACCTTCACCCCACCAACCCCCATTCCCCATCCCCACACCCCCCAGACCCCCCGACCCCACTGACCCCTTTCTTTCCCCCACAACCTTCACCCATCAATCCCATCCCCACCCCCCAGACCCCCCTGACCCCCTTCTTTCCCCCACAACCTTCACCCCACCAACCCCATTCCCCATCCCACCCCCCCAGCCCCCACTGACCCCCTGTTTCCCCCCAGCCTTCACCAGCCGGCTCAGTGGGAACCGCGGGGTGCAGTACACCCGGCTGGCAGTGCAGCGAGGTGGAACCTTCCACATGGGGGGCAGCGGTGGCCACAGCCGGTATGGAGGTGGGGTCTGGAGGTTTTGGGGTGGGGGGGAGGGGATCCCCACAAACCTCTTTGGGATCTTTTAGGGAACTCCATGAGGTTCTGGGGGACTCTACAAGCTTTTGGGTTTTTTTTTTTTCTCCATTGACATTGAAGGGACACGGGTGATGGATGGGATTGAGGGTTTGGGGGTGATTTCCCCAAAACTCCCCTCCGTGGACATTGAAGGGACACGGGTGATGGATGGGATTGAGGGTTTGGGGGGTGATTTCCTCCAAAACTCCCTTCCATGGATGGTGAGGGCACACGGGTGATATGTGGGATTGAGGGTTTTGGGGGTGATTTCCTCCAAAATTTCCTTCCACAGACAGTAAGGGGATATGGGGATTGGGGGTTTGGGGGGTTTGGGGGGTGATTTTCCCCAGAACTCCCCTGCATGGACATTGAAGGGACAGGGGTGATGGATGGGATTGAGGGTTTGGGGGTGATTTCCTCTAAAACTCCCCTCCACGGACAGTGAGGGCACATGGGTGATGGATGGGATTGAGGATTTGGGGGGTTTTGGAGTGTGATTTCCCCCAAATCTCACTTCCATGGAATGTGAGGGGATATGGGTGATGGATGGGATTGATGGTTTGGGGGGCTTTGGGGGTGATTTCCTCCAAAACTCCCCTCCATGGCCAGTGAGGGGACGCGGGTGATGGATGGGATTGAGGGTTTTGGGGGGTTTTGGGGGTGATTTCCCCCAGAACTCCCTTCCATGGCCATTGAAGGGACACGGGTGATGGATGGGATGGGAGCCGGCCCCGGAGCATCCTTGGGCCCCCCACAAAAGCCATTCCCACCCCTCGCAGGCCGTCGGGGAGCAGCGTGGACAGCCTGCTTCGCCTGCGTGGCCGCCTGCTGCTGGACCACGAGGCTCTGTCGTGCCTCCTGGTGCTGCTGTTCGTGGACGAGCCCAAGCTGAACACCAGCCGGCTGCACCGCGTGCTGCGCAACCTGTGCTACCACGCTCCCACGCGGGGCTGGGTGGTGCGCAGCCTCCTCTCCATCCTGCAGAGGAGCAGCGAGAGCGAGCTGTGCCTCGAAGCCCCCCGAGGGGCGGCGACCCCACAGACCCCCGACGAGCGCCCGCAGCGCCGTCCCGCGCCCCGCAGCTCCGCCTCCGCCCCGACCCCGAACGAAGCTCCGCGGGCGTTGGATTTGATGCACCGCGTGGAAGCGCGCAGCTCCGGGCAGCTCTCGTGGCTCTCCGTGTCCATGGACGCGGCGTTGGGCTGTCGGACCAACATCTTTCAGATCCAGAGGGCTCCCGGCAGGAAACACACCGAGAAACACGCCGCCGCCGCCGGCTCCGCCGTCCACATCCACCCGCAGGCGGCCCCCGTCGTCTGCCGGCACGTGCTCGACACGCTCATCCAGCTGGCCAAGGTGGGCTGGGGGGGCTCTGGGGCATGTCCTGGGGGGCTTTGGGGATCCCCATCGGGTCCTGGGGGGCTTTGGGAGGCACTGGAGCATCTTAGGGTGCTCTGGAGCACATCCTGGGGGGCTTTGGGGGATCTCCATCAGGTCCTGGGGGGCTTTGGGAGGCACTGGAGCATCTTAGGGGGCTCTGGGGCACGTCCTGGTGGGCTTTGGGGGTCCCCATCAGGTCCTGGTGGGCTTTGGGGGTCCCCATCAGGTCATGAGGGGCTTTGGGAGGCTCTGGAGTGTATTGGGGGTCTCTGGGGCATGTCCTGGGGGGCTTTGGGGGTTCCCATCAGGTCCTGGGGGGTTTTGAGAGGCACTGGATCTTCTTAAGGGACTCTGGAGCACATCCTGGGGGGCTTTGGGGGGTCCCATCAGGTCCTGGGGGGCTTTGGGGGGTCCCCATCAGGTCTTGAGGGGCTTTGGGAGGCACTGGAGCATCTTAGGGGGCTCTGGGACATATCCTGGGGGGCTTTGAGGGGTCCCCATCACATCTTGAGTGGCTTTGAGAGGAACTGGAGCATCTTAGGGCCTCTGGGACATGTCCTGGGGGCCTTTGGGGGCTCCCTTTTGGGTTTTGGAGTCTGGACCCTACTGGGAGGGGCTCTGGGGCACAGCCTGGGGGTCTCCAAGGGTTTCCTCACCATCCCTGGAGTTGCTTGAAGGCTGCTCTGGAACACGGCCCCATAACCTGTGAAGGGGGAAGAGGGGCACAGTGCATCATTTCTCCCCCTGGAACACCTCTTTTTTTCTTCTGTTTTCTCCCCTTTTCCCCCATTTTTTTCACCATCCCCCCCCCCTTTTGCCCCCCTCCAGGTGTTCCCCAGCCACTTCACCCAGCAGCGCGCCCGTGACCCCGCACCCGACCCCACCACCAGCGACCGCAGCGGCGCACCCAAACCGGGGGGAGGTGGTGGTGGTGGCGGCAGCCCCTGCCCCCCACCCCCCGCCCCGACCACCCCCACCCCCAACCCCCCCGCCCCCGCCGCCCCCGCCATGGGGCTGAGCACCGACTTCTGGGACCTGCTGGTGAAGCTGGACAACATGAACGTCAGCAGGAAGGGGAAGGGCTCGGCCAAAGCGGGGCCGGGGGGCGGGGGTCCCGACGGGGAGGTGGGGGGGTCGGGGCTGGAGGCGTCCCCCCTGGGGCAGCTGATGAACATGCTGTCCCACGGCGTCATCCGACGCAGCGCGCTGCTGACCGAGAAGCTGCTGAGGCTGCTGTCCCTCATCTCCATCGCGCTCCCGGAGGGGGGGAAAGGGGCCGAGGGGGGGTCAGCGACCCCCACCGGGAGCGGGGTGGGCAGCGGCAGTGCGGCGGGGGCAGGAGGAGCAGCGGCTCACAGCCCCACGGCTGCAGGAGGAGCGGCGGCAGGAGGAGCGGCAGCCACGGGTGCTGGGAGCGCTGCGGCAGGGGGTGAGTGCTGGGGGGGATTTGGGGGGATGGGGGGGATGTTGGGGGTGGGGGTACAGAGATGGGGGTACGGGGGGATGGGGGATACAGAGGTGGGGTAGAGGGATGTGGGGGTGCAGGGGGATGGGGGATACAGAGGTGGGGTAGAGGGATGTGGGGGTACAGAGATGGGGGTGCAGGGGGATGGGGGTGCAGGGGGTACAGGGGTATAGGGATGGGGACATGGGAATAAGGGGACCTGGGGGTGGAGGGGGATGGGGTGCAGGGATGGGGGATATACGGAGATGGGGGAACAGGGGGATGGGGTCATGGGGGTAGAGAGGGGGATGGGGGGACGTGGATGCGGGGATGTCAGGGGATGGAGATGGGTACAGGGATGTGGGGGTACAAAGGTGGGTACAGGGGGATGCGGGTACAGGGATGGAGATACAGGAATGGGGTACAGAGAGGGGGTACAGAGGGATGGGGACGTGGGGATACAGGGACATGGGGGTACAGAGAGGGGAGTACATGGGAATAAGGGGATCTGGGGGTAGAGGGGGATAGGGTACAGGGATGTGGGGGTACAGAGATGGGGGTAGAGGGGGATGGGGGCGTGGGGATACAGGGACATGGGGGTACAGGGACGTGGGGGTACAGAGATGGGGGTACAGGGGGATGGGAGAAACGGGAATAAGGGGATCTGGGGGTAGAGGGGGATAGGATACAGGGATGTGGGGGTACAGAGATGGGGGTAGAGGGGGATGGGGGCATGGGGATACAGGGGGATGGGGGTACAGAGATGGGGGTAGAGGGGGATGGGGACATGGGGATACAGGAGGATGGGGGTACAGGGACGTGGGGGCACAGAGATGGGGGTACAGGGGGATGGGGTACATGGGAATAAGGGGATCTGGGGGTAGAGGGGGATAGGGTACAGGGATATGGGGGTACAGAGATGCGGGTAGAGGGGGATGGGGGCATGGGGATACAGGGGGATGGGTGTACAGGGACATGGGGATGCTGGGAGATGGAAATGGGTACAAAGATGGGGGTACAGGGATGGGGGAGTATAGAGATGGGGTACAGGAGGACGGGGACATGGGGTACAGGGATGTGGAGGTACAGAGATGGGGGTACAGGGGGATGGGGGTATAGGGATGGGGGGATATGGGAATAAGGGGACCTGGGGGTACAGGGGAGTGGGGGTACAGGGATGTGGGGGTACAGAGATGGGTACAGGGGGATGGGGACATGGGGTACAATAATGGGGATATGGGGATGTGGGAATAAGGGGATGTGGGAACATGGAGGTACAGAGATATGGGATTTTAGGGATGTGGGGACATGGGGATACTGGGATATGGGGGGACATGGGAATACGGGGACATAGGGGTGTGGTCACAGGGGCATGGGGTCGATGGGGTGAGGATGAGGATGGGAATACGGGGATGGTTACAGGAATGGGGACAGAGACTTGGGGACAAGGATGGGGACACGGTGTTGGGTACGGGGCCGGGGACTTGGAAATAGGGCTGGGGGTGTGGGGATGATGGGGAAGGGCAGCCATGGGGTTGAGGAAATGGGGGAATGGAGGACAGGGATATGGGGTCAGGGTTGTGGGGTTGGGGATGGGGGGGATGGAACAGGGGGTGGGGACGTAGATGGGGTGGGGGACAAGATGACAAGGGATGGAACGGGGACGTGGGGACAGGAGTGGAGGTGGCTGTGAGCTACAAACAGCAGCACTGGGAGGGGAACTGGGACGCACTGGTGGCACTGGGAGGGGCACAGCACCACCAGCCCCACTGACGGCACCGTGACCCCCATCCCCAGCAACCCCCAAGAGCTCCAAGTCCCCCCCAGCCAAGGGGGGTGAGGGCAGCGCAGACCCCCGCATGGCCGCCACGGGGCTGACCGAGAGCCAGCTGCAGCTGTCAGTGGAGGTGAGTCTGGGGGAAATGACCCCAAAACCCCTCATTCTCTACATCACCTCACTATTTCTGTTATCTGTAAGGTCAGTTTTGGGGTACGTCACCCCCAAATCCCCCCAAATTTCCCCAGCCTCTACATCAGCCACGTTCCTTTGCTGTCCCCCAGCTGCCCATGGGAGTCAGTTCTTGGGGAAAGCCCCCAAAATCTCCCATCCCATACATCGCCCCTGTCCCCTCACTATTTCTCAGTTGGCTGTAAGGGTCAGTTTGGGGGAAAATCACCCCAAACCCCCCATCCCATACATCACCCACGTCCCCTCACTATCCCCCAGTTGTCTGTGGTGATGAATTTTGGGGGCTGTCACTCCAAAATCCCCCCATCCCATAAATCACCCGTGTCCCTCGCTATCCTCCAGTTGTCTGTTGGGGTTGGTTGTGGGGAAAAAATCCCCCCAAATCCCCCCCATCCTCTACATCCCCCCATCCCCTCGCTGTCCGTGGAGGCGCATTGAGGGAACAAACCACCCCAAACCCCCCCCTCCATCCCCCATCTCCCCCTCCCTGCCCCCCCAGGTGCTGACATCCCACTCGTGCTCAGAGGAAGGACTGGAGGACGCCGCCAACGTCCTCCTGCAGCTCTCCAGGGGTGACCCCGGCACCCGCGACACCGTCCTGCGGCTGCTGCTCAGCGGCGCCCGGCAGCTGGGGGCCACCCTGTGCCGCCAGATCGGTGGGTCACCCCCCCCCCCAAACCTCACCTCCGACCCCCCGACCCCCTCCTGTCGGCCCTGACGTTGCCCCCCACCCCCTGCAGGCACGCTGCTGGCCGAGCTCCGCGAGTACAACCTGGAGCAGCAGCGCAGGGCGCAGAGCGAAGCGCCGTCCCCAGAGGGGGTCCCCGACGAGCAGCCCCCCAGCGCCAAGCTCAAGGGCAAGATGCAGAGCCGGTGAGCGGCCCCGAGGGGTCCACGTGTGGTCCCTGCTCACACACCCCACTCTTTTCCCTCCCAGAAACTCTGGTCCCGCTCGTTTCCCCCCTGACCCCACTCTTTTCCATCCCAATAACTCTGGTTCCTGCTGACCCCACTCTTTTCCTTTCCCATTAACTCTGTTCCCTAATGACCCCACTCTTTTCTCTCCCAATAACTCTGGTCCCTAATGACCCCACTGTTCTCCTTTCCCATTAACTCTGATCCCTACTGACCCCCCTCTTATCTCTCCCAATAACTCTGGTCCCTACTGACCCCACTCTTTTCCATCCCAATAACTCTGTTCCCTACTGACCCCACTCTTTTCCTTCCCAATAACTCTGGTCCCTGCTGACCCCACTCTTTTCTCTCCCTATAACCCAACACTGGTCTTTTCCCTCCCATTAACTCTGATCCCTTCTGACCCCCCTCTTTTCCTCCCCATTAACTCTGATCCCTATTGACCCCACTCTTTTCCATCCTGACCCCCTCTATTCCCTCCCAGTAACTCTGGTCCGTACTGACCCCACTCTTTTCCGTCCTGACCCCACACTTTTCCCTCCCATTAACTCCAATCCCTTCTGACCCCCCTCTTTTCCTCCCCAATAACTCTGGTCCCTTCTGACCCCCCTCTTTTCCTTACCAATAACTCTTGTCCCTTCTGACTCCCCTCTTTTCCTCCCCAATAACTCTGATCCCTTCTGACCCCTCTCTTTTCTCTCCCAATAACTCCAACACTGGTCTTTTCCCTCCCATTAACTCTGATCCCTTCTGACCCCACTCTTTCCCATCCTGACCCCCTCTTTTCCCTCCTGTTAACTCCGGTCCCTATTGACCCCACTGTTTTCCATCCTGTCCCCACTCTTTTCCCTCCCAATAACTCTGATCCCTACTGACCCCACTCTTTTCCATCCTGACCCCCTCTTTTCCCTCTCAATAACTCTGTTCCCTTCTGACCCCACTCTTTTCCATTCTGACCCCCTCTTTTCCCTCCTATTAACTCTTCTCCCTCCTGACCCCACTCTTCTCCCTCCTGACCCCACTCTTCTCCCTCCCAACACCTCCCACCCCTCTCCTTTCCCCGCGATGCCCCCTGCTGACCCACGTCCCTGTGCCCCCCAGCTTCGACACGGCCGAGAGCGTTGTGATCGTGGCATCCCAGAAGCGCGCCCTGGGCGGACGGGAGCTGCAGCTGCCCTCCATGTCGGTGCTGACCTCCAAGACCTCCACGCAGCGCTTCTTCCTGCGGGTGCTGCAGGTCATCATCCAGCTCCGCGACGACACGCGCCGGGCACACAAGAAGGCCAAGCAAGCCGGGCGTCTGGGTAAGGCTCCGGGGGTCTCGGGGGTCTCGGGGACCCCCCCCCCCACCTCATCCCCCCACGCCTTGGAGGCGTGTTGGGGTTTTTGGGGTGCTGACCGCTGTCCGCAGGTGCCGGGGGCCTCGGGGCGGCTGGCAGCATCCAGGCGGCCGTCCGGCAGCTGGAGGCCGAGGCCGACGCCATCATACAAATGGTACGTGAGGGCCAGAGGGCCCGGAGGCAGCAGCAGGCGGACACGGTTAGCACGGCCCTTCGGCCTCACCTCCTCCTCCTCCTCCTCCTCCTCCTCCTCCTCCTCCTCCTCGCCGCCTTCTTCCTCCTCTCCCTTCAGTGCCGCCTGTCGTCCCCGTGCTGTTTGCGCTGTGGTTTCTCCCCTCTCCACCCTCCTTCCTCCTCCCCCCTTTCATCCTCTTCCTCCCTTTCATCCTCAGCCTCCTTCCCTTCATCCTCATCCTCCTCTCCTTCATCCTTCTTAATTCCCTCCACCCTCCTTCCTCCTCTCCTTCATCCTTCTTAATGCGCTCCATCATCTTCCTTCTCCTCTTCATCCTTTTTAATTCCCTCCACCCTCCTTCCTCCTCCCTTTCATCCTCTTCTTCCTCCCTTTCATCCTTTTCCTCCTCCCCTTCATCCTCATCCTCCTCTCCTTCATCCTCTTTAATTCCCTCCACCCTCCTTCCTCCTGTCCTTCATCCTTCTTAACACCCTCCAACATCTTCCTTCTCCCCTTCATCCTCCTTAATTCCTTCCATCCTCTTCCTCCTCTCCTTCATCCTTTTCCTTCTCTCCTTCATCCTTCTTAATTCCCTCCATCATCTTCCTCCTCCTTTTCATCCTTCTTAATTCCCCTTCATCCTCTTCCTCCTCCCCTCCATCCTCTTCCTCCTCCCCTCCATCCTCTTCCTCCTCCTCCTCATCCTTCTTAATTCCCCTTCACTCTCCTTCCTCCTCTCCTTCCTCCTTAATTCCCTCTTCCTCCTCTTCTTTCTGTTTATTTTCCTCCTTCTTCCTCCTCCTCCTGTTCATTGTCTTCTTTTTCTTCTTCATCCTTCCTTTTTTTTCTCTTCCTCCTCTTCCTCTTCAACTTTGTCATTCTTTTTAATTCTCCTGTTCTTCCTCCTCCTCTTCTTCCTCTTCGTTCTCTTTCTCATTTTCCCCTTCCTCCTCTTCTCTCTCCTTTGCTTCATCTTCATCCTCTTCTTCCCTCTCCTCTTCCTTCTTCCTTTTCTTGCTTTTCCTCCTCCTGTTTATCATCCTCCTCTTCTTCCTCTTCATCTTCCTCCTTCTCCTCATCCTCATCTTTGTATCTTTCTCTTCCGCTTCCCTTCATCCTCACCTTCCTTCTCTTCTTCGCCATTGTTTTCCTTACTCCTCCTCCTCTTCATCCCCCTCTTTTCTTTCATCCTCTGCAATTTTCCTCCTCTTCATCCCCCTCCTTCTCTTCTTCCCCCCCCGCCTCCTGCATTGTTTCCTCTTTTTCCTCCATTCATCCCACAGCCTTCTTCCCTCTCCATCTTCCTCTCCTCTCCTCTCCTTCATCCTCCTCTTTCTGCTCATCATCTTCCTCATTCCTCTTCATTCTCCTTTCCTCATCATTCTCCTTTCCTCATCCTTTCCTTCCTCTTCCTCTCTCCTTTCTCCTCTTCATCCTCCTCTTCCTGCACATTGTATTTCCCCTTCCCCCTTCCCCTTTTCCCCTTCTTCCCCCTTTCCCCCTTCCTCTTCCCCCCCCCTTCCCCCATCCCCCTTCCTTTTTCCCCTTCCTGACCCCCCACCCTTCCCCCTACAACTCTATGGTGGGGGGAGGATGCAGGGGGTGACACGGACCCCCCCGGGGCCCCCCCATAACCCCCCACCCTGTGCCCCCCCCAGTCTGAGCCCGGCCCAGCAGACGGCACCCCCCGCCGCGACGAGTCGCCCATGGACGTGGACCAGCCCTCGCCCGCCCCCCCGGATGCCCCTTCTGTGGGTGAGTGCCCCCCAGTATAAACCAGTACCCCCCCTCCCCTATACACCAGTTTATGGCATCAGGGGGCAACTGGGGGTCTCCCACTTCCTGTGGGATGGGGTCAGCAGAGCACTGTGGGGCTGACCTCATGCCACCCCCCGGGGCAAGTGACCCAGGAACCCCCCCAGATGCCCCTCCCCAGTATAAACCAGTGCTTCCCCCTGCACCCAGTATAAACCAGTGCCTCCCCCCGCCCCCAGTACAGCAGTTTATCCCACTGGGAGGCTCCCAGTTTGCACTGGGTGCATGGAGTGGGCTGATCCTGTGCCCCCGCCACCCCCTGACTCAATAATACCTTCCCCTCCCCCCCCTCTAATTTTTCCCTTCCCAGTATAAACCAGTCTCCACCCCCACACCCCAGCTCATCCCATTCAGGAGCAACTGGGAGGTTCCCAGTTTGCACAGAGGGGTTCAGCAGCCCCATAGGGCTGACCCTCTCCCCACCCCCAGCCAAGTGACCCCCATCCCCCTCATTTCTCCCTTCCCAGTATAACCAGTCCCCCCCCCCCCACACACACACATCCCAGTTCATCCCATTCAGGTGCAACTGGGGGGTTCCCAATTTGCACAGATGGGGTCAGCAGCCCCATAGGGCTGACCCTGTGCCCCCCTCCCCACACATAGGCTCAGAGGGGCCGCAGGGGGGGGAGCGGGAAGAGCGGCCCCCCCCAGAACTGCCATTGCTGAGCGAGCAGCTGTGCCTGGACGAGCTGTGGGACATGCTGGGGGAGTGCCTCAAGGAACTTGAGGAGTCCCACGACCAGCACGCCGTGCTCGGTGAGGGGCTGGGGGGGTCCTGGGGGGGGTCTGGGATGGTGTAAGGGGATGGGAACGGGGATTTGGGGGATGGGAGGTGGTTTTTAGGGGGGATTTGGGGGGTCTGAGGTGGATTAAGGGGATGGGAGGGGGGTATTTTGAGGGTCTGAGGTGGTTTTAGGGAATGGGAAGGGGCTTTGGGGTTGGGTTGAGGGTCTGGGATGGGGTTTGGGGATGGGAAGGGGCTTTTGGGGGGGAATCTGGGGGGCCGGGTGGATTAAGGAGATGGGAGGGAGGGTATTTTGAGGGTCTGAGATGGTTTTAGGGAATGGGGAAGGGGCTTTGGGGGGTGGGTTGAGGGTCTGAGGTGGTTTTAGGGGATGGGAAGGGGCTTTTGGGGGAGTTCTGGGGTGATGGACTAGTTTTTTGCAGGATCTGGGATACTCTTAAGGGGATGGGATGGGATTTGGGGGGTGGGAAATGGTTTTTAGGGGGCATTGGGAGATCTGGGGTAGGGTTTGGGGGTGAGAAGGAGTTTTTAGAGGGGGGCTTTTGGGGCTGGATTAAGGAGATGGAAAGCATTTTTGGGGCAGATTTGAGGGGTCCAGGGTGGGATTTGGGGAAAAAGAAAGCACTTTCAGAGGAGAATTTGGGGCTCAGGATACCCTGGGGCTATAGGAACCACCCCTTTCTTACCCCCTCCTCAGTTTTGGGGTCCCCTAACCCCTTTATTTCCCTCTCCCCCCCCCCTCCAGTCCTGCAGCCGGCGGTCGAAGCCTTTTTCCTGGTGCACGCCACGGAGCGGGAGAGCAAACCTCCGGTGCGGGACACACGCGAGAGCCAGCTGGCCCACATCAAGGACGAGCCCCCCCCGCTGTCCCCCGCCCCGCTGACCCCCGCCACCCCCTCCTCACTCGACCCCTTCTTCTCCCGTGAGCCTTCCTCCATGCACATCTCAGCCAGCCTGCCCCCCGACACCCAGAAGTTCCTGCGCTTTGCTGGTATGGGAGGGATGGGGGGAGGGTTGGGTGGGGGATTTGGGGGGCTGGGAGGGGGCTTGGGGGTGATTTGAGGGACGGTTGTGGGGCTGTCGGAGGGATTGGGGGGGATTTGTGGGGGGCACTTGGGGCTGGAGGGGGGTTTTTAGGAGGATTTGGGGGGGTGTTTGGGAGGGTGTTGGGGGATTTGAGGGGTGATAAGGTGGGGGTGGGATTTCAGGGGCTGGAAGGGGGTTTGGAAGAGGGGTGGGAGGAATTTGGGGGTTTAGAAGGGTGGTTTGGGGGGATTTAAGCACAGAAAGAGGGTTGGGGGGATTTAGGGGATTTGGAAAGGGGCTTGGGGGGATTTGGGGAGGCTGGAAGAGGGTTGGAGGGGGGCTTGGGGGCAGAAAGCGATTTGGAGAGGGGTTTGGGGGGACTGGGAGCAATTGGGTGAAAAGGGGATTAGAGGGGGATTTTTGGAGTCTGGGAGAGGGTTTGGATGGGGACTTGGGGGGCTGGAAGGGGTTTGGTGGGGATTTAGGGGGCAGAAAGGGGAGATGGGGGTGATAAGAGATTCTGGGAGGATTTAGGGGACTGGAAGAAGATTTTGGGGGAGAAAGGCAGTTTGGGGATGATCTGAGGGGGATTCGGAGGGCTAGAATGAGATTTAGGGGTGACTTGGGGTGAAGGGTGGTTGGGGGGAGGTCTGGGGGTATTTGGGGGGACTGGAAGGGGATTTGGGGCATCTAAAGGGGATTTGGGGAGACAGGGAGGGGTTGTGAGTCTGGGATGGTTTCAGGGGATTTGAGAGGAGTTGGGATTTGGGGCAGAAATCAGGGTTCTGGCTGCCGGGGACCACCCCCAAAACCCCTTTTTCACCCCCTCCCACCCCCCCAGAAACCCACCGCACGGTGCTGAACCAGATCCTGCGGCAGTCCACCACCCACCTGGCCGACGGCCCCTTCGCCGTCCTCGTCGACTACATCCGCGTCCTCGACTTCGACGTCAAGCGCAAGTACGGGGCGACGCGACGCCGTCCCTGCAAGGGGGGGTGACAGCCTCCCCCCCCCAAAAAAAAACATTTTTTTTTAATGTTTTGGGTTTTTTGTTGTTTGGTTTTTTTTTTTTTTTCCCCTCCCTCTTCCCCCATTGTAGGTATTTCCGCCAGGAGCTGGAGAGGTTGGACGAAGGCCTGCGGAAGGAGGACATGGCCGTGCACGTGCGGCGCGACCACGTCTTCGAGGACTCGTACCGGGAGCTGCACCGCAAATCCCCCGAGGAGATGAAGAACCGACTGTGAGACCCCCCCCCCCAAAAAAAAGTCACCCCAAAGGGGGGCAGCCAGGGGACCCCGAGTCGTTGAGGCGGGGGGGGATCCACAGGGGGCAGGTTTGGGGTCTTGTAGGGCCACCCAAGATCAGCTGAGAAGTTTTAGGATGGGTTTGGGGTGACATGAGATCTTTAGGGTCGGGTTCTGGGGTCTGTAGGGCACCACAAGGCCACCTGAGAGGTTTTAGGATGGGTTTGGGGTGACGTGAGATCCTTGGGGCTGGGTTCTGGGGTCTATAGGGCACCACAAGACCACATCAGGGGATGTGTGATGTGTTTGGGTTGTGTTGAGATCCATGGGACCAGGTTTGAGGGGTCTGTAGGGCACCCCAAGGCCACGTGAGAGGTTGTAGGATGAGTTTGAGGTGGTGTGAGATCCTTAGGGTTGGGTTCTGAGGTCTGTAGGGCACCCCAAGGCCACGTGAGAGGTTGTAGGATGAGGCTGGGGTTGCATGAGCTCCTTAGGATCGGGTTTGCTGCCACATGAGGGGCTGTGGGGTGGATTTGGGGTTATGTGAGGTCCTTAGGGACAGATTTTGGGCTGGGTGGGGTCTCCCAGAAGAGGTTACAAGTTATGGGTGGCACCAAGGATGAGTTTGGGGTTATGTGGGGTCCTTTGGGACAGATTTTGGGGGGTCTGTAGGGTACCCCGAGTCTACCTTAGGGGATGTGGGATGGGTTTGGGGTGGCGTGAGATCCGTAGAATGAAGTTTTGGGGTACTCAGCATCCTCCAGGACTACATCAGAGGATTTAGGGGACCCCGGAGCTGGGTTTTGGGTTGGTGTGAGATGTGTAGGGCCACGTTTTGGGGTCCGAGGGGCCGTTTGGGATCCCCTCAACCACCCCTTCCCTCTCCCCCCCGCCGCAGGTACATCGTCTTCGAGGGCGAGGAGGGGCAGGACGCCGGGGGGCTGCTGCGCGAGTGGTACATGATCATCTCCAGGGAGATGTTCAACCCCATGTACGCGCTGTTCCGCACCTCGCCGGGCGACCGGGTCACCTACACCATCAACCCCTCGTCCCACTGCAACCCCAACCACCTCAGCTACTTCAAGTTTGTGGGGCGCATCGTGGCCAAAGCCGTCTACGACAACCGGCTGCTCGAGTGCTACTTCACCCGCTCCTTCTACAAACACATCCTGGGCAAGTCTGTCCGGTAAGGAGCGTGGAACCCAAACGTTTTGGGGGTGGAACTCGGCGATTTGGGGGTGTGGGACCCAATTGTAGTGAGCAGAACCCAGTGATTTTGGGTGTAGAACCAGACTGCGGGGTGCAGAACCCAAGCACAGGGTGTAAAACATAACTGTAGTGTCTAGAACCCAACCATGAGGCATAGAACTCAACTATAGCATCTAGAACCCAACCACGGGGCATAGAGTCCAACTATAACATCTAGAACCCAACTACATGACATAGAGTCCAACTATAGCATCTAGAACCCAACCACAGGGCATAGAGTCCAACTATAACATCTAGAACCCAACTACAGGGCATAGAATCCAACTATAACATCTAGAACCCAACCACAGGTCATAGAGTCCAACTATTAACATCTAGAACCCATCCACAGGGCATAGAGTCCAACTATAGTATCTAGAATCTTAACCATGGGGCATAGAACCCAACTATGGCACCTAGGACCCAACTGTGGAGTGAAGAACCCAACTGTCCTGTCTAGAATTCAACTGTAGCATCTAAAACCCAATGGTGGAACACAGAACTCAAATACAGCATCTAGAACCCAACAGTGGAACACAGAACCCAACTATAGCATCTAGAACCTAACTGTGGTGCATAGAATCCAACTATTTGGGGCATAGAACCCAACCACGGGGCATAGAACCCAACTGCACTGTCTAGAACCCAACTATTTGGGGCATAGAACCCAACTGTAGTGCAGAGAACCTAGCTGTGGGGCGTGGAACCCAACTGTAACATCTCAAACCCAACAGTGGTGCAGAGACTCCAACTGCAGTGTGTAGAACCCAACTGCCTTGGGCGCAGAACCCAAATGTGGGGTCTAGAATGCCATTGGGGGGCACGGAACCCAACAGTTGTGTGGAACCCAACCATTTTGGACATAGGACAACCAAGAATTTTGGGTGCAGAACCCAACTATTTGGGACGTGGAATCTAAGCACAGGGCATAGAGCCCGACCACAGCATCTAGAACCCAACAATTTTGGGCAGAGAGCCCAACTGTAGCGTGGAGAACCTAACTGCGGGGCATAGAACCCAACTATTTCGGGTGCAGAACCCAAAAAGTATCGAAACTCCCCCTAAACTATGTCAGAACCCCAAAAAGGGGTGCTGACCCCCATTTCCACGCAGGTACACGGACATGGAGAGCGAGGACTACCACTTCTACCAGGGCCTGGTCTACCTGCTGGAGAATGACGTCTCCACGCTGGGCTACGACCTCACCTTCAGCACCGAGGTGTGCAGCAGGGGGGGGACAACCCCACAAACGGGTCCTCTGCGTCCCATGGAGCCCTGGGGACATGGGGACACCCCGAAATCCGGTCACCTGTGGCCCATAGAGCTCTGGAGACACCCCAAAAATAGGTCGCCCCTATGGTCCTAATCTCCCCGCCGTCTCCATTGGTGCTCCTGATTTTGGGTGTCCCCTTCGTCCCAGGGACGTCCCCTCTGTCTTGGGGTGTCCTCTCTGGCCCCACGGATGTCCTTCTGCCCAAGATTTGCCCCTCACCCCCCCGACCGCCCCCAGGTGCAGGAGTTCGGGGTGTGTGAGGTGCGGGACCTCAAACCCAACGGAGCCAACGTGCTGGTGACAGAGGAGAACAAGAAGGAATACGTGCACCTCGTCTGCCAGATGCGCATGACCGGTGAGACAGGGGTCCGGGGTCCGGGGTGTGGGGCAGGTTGGGGTCCTGGTGGTCCAAACCCCCCCCTCTGAACGTCCCCTGTTGTCCCCCAGGGGCCATCCGGAAGCAGCTGGCCGCCTTCTTGGAGGGTTTCTACGAGATCATCCCGAAGCGCCTCATCTCCATCTTCACAGAGCAGGAGCTGGAGCTGCTCATCTCGGGGCTGCCCACCATCGACATCGACGACCTCAAGGCCAACACCGAGTACCACAAGTACCAGGGCAACTCCATCCAGGTGGGGGGAAACCCCAAACCCTCCTTACCGCCGAGGTCACCGTCCTGGTGGCACCTCACCCCCGTGTCTCCGTGTCCACCCGCGTGTCCTCCATCCCCCTGTCCTTCTTCCCTGTGTCCCCACGTCTGCATGCCTGTGCCCACATCCCCACATCCCAGTTTGTCTCTTTGTCCTCACATCCCCTTGTCCCCACATCCCACGTCCCCATGTTTGTTCTTTGTGTCCCCACATCTCTTGTCCCCCTGGCCCCGTGTCTCCATGTCTCCCCATCCCCACTTTCCTCTGTCTTTTTGTCCCCAATCTCATGTCCCATGTCCCCACATCTCCATATTCTTCTGTCCCCACATCCCATGTCCCCCCATCCCCACATCCCCATGTCTCCCCATCCTTGCATTCCCGTGTCCCCACAACCCATGTCTCCGAATCCCCACGTTCTTGTGTCCCACAAATCCCACATCCCCGTGTCCTCATGTCCCCCCATCCCCGTGTTCCCATGTCCCTGTCTCTCTGCATCCCCACATCCCCACGTTCTTGTGTCCCACGTCCCATACCCCCACATCCCATGTCCCCACATCCCATGTCCCCCCATCCCCACATCCCTGTGTCCCCACGTCTCCCCATCCCTGCACTCCCATGTCTCCACATCCCCATGTTCTTATGTTCCCACATCTCCACGTCTCCCCATCCCTGCATCTCCATGTCCCCATATTCTTGTGTCCCCATATCCCCATGTCCCCACATCCCCATCCCCACCGATTCAGGCTGTGACCTCCCCCCTTCCCCCATCAGATCCAGTGGTTCTGGCGGGCGCTGCGCTCCTTTGACCAGGCAGACCGGGCCAAGTTCCTGCAGTTTGTGACGGGGACATCCAAGGTCCCTCTGCAGGGCTTTGCTGCCCTCGAGGGCATGAATGGAATCCAGAAGTTCCAGATCCACCGCGACGACCGCTCCACCGACCGCCTGCCCTCAGCACACACCTGGTAACGGGCACGGGGATGTGGGGGGGGGACACAAAGGGGGGGTGATGGGGGACGTGGGAGCACCAGGGACAGAGAGATACGGGGACAAGGATGGGAGGACATGGGGTCAAAGAGCTGGGGGGGACATGGGGAGATATATAGGGATGGGGGACATGGGAACGTAGGGACAGGAACGAGGGACATGAGGACAGGGGATGTGGGATGGGGGGACATGGGGTCAAAGAGTTGGGGGATATGGGGACATATATAGGGACGGGGGACAGGGGGACATGAGGACAGGGGACATGGGGATGGGGGGACATGGGGTCAAAGAGTTGGGAGGACATGGGGACATATATAGGATGGGGGACATGGGGACACAGGGACATGGGGACATGAGGACAGGGATGGGAGGACATGGGGTCAAAGAGTGGGGGGACATGGGGACATAGGGACAGGGGGACAGGGATGCGAGGACATGGAAACAGGGATGGAGGACATAGAGATATGGGAATGGGTACAGGGTTGGGTGGGATAGGGACAGGGTTGGGTGGGACACATATAAGGGTGGGGGATGCAGGGACATAGGGACAGAGATAAGGAAGGAGGACATGGGACGGGGGGGGGACATAGGAACACGTGGGTGTAGTGGTGGTTGAACAGAGCCGTGGGGTTGGGGATGTAACGTGGGGATGTGGGAACGTGTTTTGGTGGCACCGGGGGACGTGGGGACACTGGGGTGAGGTGGCACCAGTTGACATGGCGATAAGGGGGGGGGATATGGAGACATGGGGATTTGGGGACACTTGGGGACACTTGGGGATATGGGACTATGGAGTGGGTACAGCTGGGGATATTGGAGTGGATACATGGGCCGTGGGTTTTGGGGGACATGGGACCATAAGAAAGTGGGGTTGAGGGGACATGGGGATGTGGGAACGTGAGGTTGGGGACACATGGGGATATGGGAACATGGAGTGGAGACACGGGTTTGGTGACAGGTAGGTATGTGGGGTGGGGACACAAGGGGGTGAGGGGACATGGGGAGTGGGGTTGGGGACACATGGGGGACGTGAATTGGTTGGGCATGGAGTTGGGGGGACATGGGGATATGGGGACATGGAGTGGGGACAGGGGATTGGGGATGTGAGTTGGGACACATGGGGCCACGGAGCAATGGGGTGAGGGGATATTTGGCACCATGGAGTTGGAGACTGATGGGGATTTGGGAACATGGGGTGGGGATACAGGGTTGGGGCAGCTGGGGACAGAGGGTTGGGGGGACACGGGGTTGGAGATGTGGGGATATGAGATGGGAACATGAGGGGATATGGGGTGGGGACACATTGGAACATGGGGTTGGGGGGACATGGGGCTACAGGTCTGGGGGGACGTGGGACCATGAGGGTGTGGGGGTTGAGGGGAAGGGGGATACCATCATGGGGTGGGGACACATGGGGATGCATGGGGAGTGGGGTTGGAGGGATGTGGGTGGGGACAGAGGGGACCGTGAGGAAGTGGGTTTGAGGGGACACGGGGATATGGGGTGGGGACACATTGGAACATGGGGTTGGGGGGACGTGGGGCTACAGGTCTGGGGTGACATGGGATCGTGAAGGAGTGGGGTTGAGGGGAAGGGGGATACCATCATGGGGTGGGGACACATGGGGATTGGGGTTGGAGGGATGTGGGGTGGAGACACAGGAGACCGTGAGGAAGTGGGGTTGAGGGGACATGGGGATATGGGGATATGGGGTGGGGACATGAGGGGATATGGGGTGGGGACACATTGGAACATGGGGTTGGGGCTACAGGTCTGGGGGGACGTGGGACCATGAGGGTGTGGGGTTGAGGGGAAATGGGGATATACATCATGGGGTGGGGACACATGGGGACGCATGGGGAGTGGGGTTGGAGGGATGTGGGGTGGGGACAGAGGGGACCGTGAGGAAGTAGGGTTGAGGGGACATGGGGATATGGGTGGGGACACACGTGGACACGGGGCCGTGACGTCCCACCCCACAGCTTCAACCAGCTGGACCTGCCGGCCTATGAGAGCTACGAGAAGCTGCGGCAGATGCTGCTGCTGGCCATCCAGGAGTGCTCCGAGGGCTTCGGGCTGGCGTAGCCCGGCCCCGCCTATAAATATATATATATATTTTCGGTTCCATTGGCTTTTTTTTTTTCCTTTTTTTTTTTTTTTTTGTTGTTGTTTTGTTGTTGTTTTTCCTTTTTTTTTTTTTTTTTTGGGTGGGTTTGTTTTTTTTTTTCCCTTATTATTTTTTTTTTCTCTCGGTTTTTTTTTTTGCTTTTTTTTTTTTTTTCTTTTTGTGAGGTTGAGTTCTTGGGGGAGGGGGGGGTGGGAGGGCCGCCCTTCCCCCGTCCTTCACCCGCTTTTTTTTTTTGGGGGGGGGGTGGAGGGTGGGGTGGCTCAAAGGAAAAAAAAAAAAAAAGGAAAAAAATTATATAAAAGCAGCAGCTCGGCCCCTCCCCCGCCCCAAAGTGAGAGAAAAAAAAAAAAAAAACGTTTAAAAAAGGAAGAAAAAAAAAAAAAAAGAAAAAAAAATCCGCAAAAAAAAAGGAATAAAAAAAGTGCACTCTTGTTAAGGGCCGTCCCGCTCGTTTGTGGGGGTGTGGGCGCCGCCATCTTGTGCGCAGCGCGTCGCAGTGTGATGGCGTCACTAAGCGCGACACTGTCGGGTGGGCGCAGAGGGGGCGTGGTTTTTGGCCGTCGCGCCGGAAGTGACGAAGCGGCGAGGCGGAAGTGAGCAGAGCGGCGTGGGCTCAGCCATGACCCGATCCCGTGCGTCCCGGGGGGCGGCGGTGGGGGTCTGGGGGGGGTTCTGCCCGTCACACTGCCGCTCCCCGCAGGGCGACGGAGGGAGGCGGCCCGCGGGAGGCGGCTGCAGGTGAGAGCGGGGCCGGAGCACCCCGGGATGGGGCGTTTTTCCCCAAAATGGGAACATTCTTCCCCCTAAACTCGTTCGTTTTCCCCCAGAATTTGTCTGGATTTCCCCAGACGGAGCCATTTTTCCCTCTAGTTGTTCCCCTCCACCTCCCAAAAAATCGGTCCGGTTGCCCTCAAAACCGGGCCTTCCCTTCCCTCTCCGGTTTCACCCGTACTGATCCAATTCCCCGCCCCGAATTGCTCCAGATTCCTCTGAACCGGGATTTTCCCCTCCCAAACCGGTCTGATTTCCTCCTCCTTCATATATGACCATTTCCCCTTCCACATTGATCCAGACTCCTCAAACTGGGATTTGACTCCCTCACAGAATGGTCCGGTTTCCTTTGGACTGGCTCAGTTTCTCCTAAAACTTGGCCAGTTTCCTTCTGAACTGGGATCGTCCCCCTAAATTTGCCCGGTTTCCTCCACAACTGGGCCAGACTCCCCCCAAATCTTCCTATTTTCCCTCAAGAACTGCTCCAAATCCCTGTCCTCCCTCTGGACAGCTCAGATTTCCCTCTAAAATTGGGATTGTTCCCAATTTTTCCCCCGTAAAAACTGGTCCATTTTCTCCTAAAAGGTAGTTAATTTCCTTAAGTAGGATCATCCCCTTCCCAGACTCAAAAGTTTCGCCCTTATCCAGTCCAGATTCCTTCTCAGTTGGGTCCAGTATCCCCAAAACCGGTTCTTTCCCCAAACTGGGATTGCCCCCCTCCCAAACTGGGCCCATCCCACCTTGCAGGGCAAAGCTGTGAAGGCAGCAGGGAAGAAGGACCCGGGGGTGCCTCAGTTGGGCCGATTCGCCGCCCACGTGGAGCAGCAGAACGAGAAGAGGCAGAAAAGGGTAATGCTGGAACACACACACACACGAGGGAGAAAAAAAAAAAAAAAAAAGTGAGTTTTGGGGTGAAAGACCTCAAAATGAGGCATTTCTCCCCCCTCATGCAGGCGGCCGAGGCGCAGCGGCGGCGGGAGGCGGCGCGGGAGGCAGCAGTGGGGCAGCGGCGCAGCCTGGGGGGGCTGCAGGAGGACGCTCTGCGGCGGCAGAGGGATTTTGAGCAAAAAGTGAGTTGGGGGCTGTTTCCCCCAGCCCCATCCCACCGTGAGACCCCCCTCGATTTGATACTATTGTGGTTTTTTAGAAGGAGGAAGCGTCGAGCCAGGGGGATGCGCAGGGAGAGGCGGCGCTGCGGCAGTATGGGCGGGAGCTGCGTAAGGTGAGCGCTGGGTTTTGGGGTTGGGGGATAAAAAAAGAGTGATTTTTGGGGGGTGCTCCTATGCTTAATCACATTGTGTTGTTTTTTTTTTGCGGGGGGGAGGTGTTGGAGGCTGCTGATGTGGTGTTGGAGGTGTTGGACGCCGGGACCCGCAGGGCTGTCGCAGCCCACAGCTGGAAGCGGCCGTGCGCAGAGCTGGGAGCCGGCAGCGCCTGGTGCTGGTCTCATAAGATCGGTACGGAGGGGAGGTGGGTTTTTTTATGGGGGTGGGGGGAGGTGTACAGGACCCCTGTGTGGCACGGTGACATTTTGTCATCCCTGTCCCTCCCCCAGACCTGGTGCCGCGGGACGTGGTGGCCGCGTGGCTGAAGTATCTCCGTGCTGAGTTCCCCACCGTGGCCTTCAAGGCGTCCACGCAGCAGCAGAGCCGTAACCTGGTGGGGAGCTGCCATCAATGGGGGAAGGGGAGGTGTCACCAGGTGTCACTCGGTGTCCCCCTCGTCACCAGGCAGTGTCCTGTTGTCACTCAGTGTCCTTTAATGTCCTCTTGTCACCCTGTGTCACCCAGCGGTGTCCCTTGTCATCTGGCATCACCCACTGTCACTTGGTGCTGCTGTCTTGTCACCCCGCTCTCCCTTTGTCACTTGTTCCTTCACCTGTTGTCACCCAGCAGCATCTTGTTGTCACTTACTGGTCTTCGCTGTCCCTTTGTCACCTAGCGGTGTTCCTTTGTCACCTGGCAACACCCACTGTCACTTGGTGCTGTCATCTTGTCACCGCTCTCCTTTGTCACTTGTTCCTTTGTCACCTGGCATCTTATGGTCACCCAATATACCCATCCATGTCCTATTGTCACCTATCGTCACCTATTGTCACCCAGCAGTGTCCGTTGTCATCCACTCTTCCCTTGTTGCCTGGTGTCTGTTTGTCACCCAGTGTTCTTTTGTCACCCGGTGTCACCTTGTCACTCCATGTTCTCTTGTTGCCTGATGCCCATTTGTCACCCACTGTCCCTTTGTCACCCAACAGTGTTCTCCTGTCACCCATTGCCACCTACTATTGTCACCTTGTCCACGTGGTGTTCTCCCTCCCACTGTCATCCCTTCATCACCTGGTGTCCTGTTTTCACTTGGTGGTGTCCCATTGTCACCCAGTGATGTCCCCATGTCACCCGGTGACCTCCAGTGTCCCACTGTCACCTGGTGTCTCTGTGTCCCCCAGCGTCCCATTGTCACCCCGATGTCCCCTGTGTCACCCGGTGGTGTCTCATTGTCACCCATTGTCACCCCGTGTCACCTGGCCGTGTCCCCCACACAGAAGCAGAGCCGGGTTCCGGTGACAGCAGCCCCAGAGGAGGTGTTGGCTGGCAGTGGCTGTGTTGGGGCCGACTGCCTGCTGCGGGTGCTGGCCAACTACAGCCGCTCACAGGACGTGAAGACGGCCATCACTGTGGGCGTCGTGGGTGAGCGGGGCTTTAGGACCCCCCCGGTGTTTGGGGATCCCTCTGACCCCCAGTTCCCCCCCTCTGATCCCCAATTTCCCACCCCTTTGACTCTCTGTTTCTACTGACCCCCCATTCTCCACTCTTTCGACCCCCAATTCCACACCCCTTTGACTCCCCCCAGTTCCCCACCAACCCCCATCTCCATTTCTTTGACCCCAATTTCACCCCCTGACCCCCAATTCTCCATTCCATTGACCCCCCAATTCCCCACCCCTTTGACACTCAGTTTCCTTCTGAACCCCCAATTCTCCACTCCTTTCACCCCCAGCGTCCCCTCTAACACCCAATTCCCCCTTCCTTTGACTCTTTATTCCACACCGACTTCCAATTCTCCACCTCTTTGACTTCCAATTCCCCCCTTGACTCCCCCCAGTTGCCCCTTTGACCCCTAACCCCCCCCCTCAACCCCCACTTTGCCCCCCAGGGTACCCCAATGTGGGTAAGAGCAGCCTCATCAACAGCCTCAAGCGGAGCCGGGTGTGTGTGGTGGGGTCGCAGTGCCAGGGGTCACCAGGTAAGCTCTGTCTCCCTAAGGGAGGAGCTGACACGAGCCCCCCGCCAACTTTCCCCCCAAGGTGGGGTGAGGGGAGGGGTCAATCTAAGCCCCTTCCCCCCTCCCAGGTGCCTGCAGACAGTGCAGCTGGACCGCCACATCCAGCTGTTGGATTGCCCTGGTGTTGTCATGGAGACAGGAGCCCCCACTGCTGCCGCCCCACTCCGGGGGGCTTTGGCCCCACAGCGCCTGCGGGACCCCCTGACCCCCGCTGCTGCCATCCTGCGGCGCTGCCCCCCCGAGCAGGTGAGTTCAGCCCCAATTGCTATGAGGGGAGTGGGCTTAGCCCTATTTCTGGGGGGGGTCTGGGAGAGCTTTATGTGTCTGAGGGGGTCTCAGTGCCATTGCTGTGGGGTTTGGAGGTGTCTGGGGGTTCTCAGACACACTGCTGTGGGGCCTAGGGGTGTCATGGGGGGGCTTCAGCTCCACTGCTGTGGGGCTTGGGGCTGTTTGGGGGGGATTCAGTCCCACTGCTGGGGGCCATGGGGGTATTGGTGAGTTTAGGAATGTTTGGGGAGGATCTCCACCCCATTGCTGTGGAGTTTGATGGTATCTGTGGGGGCTCAGCCCCATTGCCATGGGGATGGGGAGGTCCCATCACTGTGACAGTGGGGTGACCGTGGTCTGCCCCCCTTTTCCCCCCCAGCTGAGCCAGCTCTATGGGGTGCCCCCCTGCCCTGACCCCCGGCAGTTCCTGTCCCCACCTGGCCCGCCGGCAGGGCCGCCTCCGTCCGGGGGGGCTCCCGGACCCCCACGCCGCCCGCCGTGGCTTTGCTACACGATTGGACCAGGTGAGCAGTGTGACAGCATACAGAGGGGGGACTCTGCACCCTAAAACCCCATAATTCACCCCAAAATCCCACAGCGGGGAAGATCTCTTACTACACGCACCCCCCCAAGCGTGATGAGGTTGGGGTGCAGCTGGAGGCACAGATCCTACAATCAATGGGGCCGGAGCTCGACCTTGAGGCGCTGGAGAGGGGCGACGCTGAGGCGCTGGCGGGTGAGAATTTGGGGTTTTTTACCCCCAAAATTCAGCCCCCACTCATCTCCACTGCGCTGACCTGGTCCTGTTGTAGTGGTTCGGAGGTGGTGACGGGTATTGAGATGTCCCCGTGTGTCCCTGAGGAAGAGGAGGAGACCATGGAGGACAGCCACGAGCAGGAGGACAATGGGACGACCTGGAGGTATGGAAATAAAAAAGAATTGGGGTGAATTTGGGGTTTTTAGGTTTGGAGATTGATTCTGTAGGATCCCCTCCCCAGCTCGGTGCAGTGACGGTGGAGCTGAAGGCACGGACAAAGGCGGGGGGAGGCGGGGAAGAGGAAGAGCCCCCCACCCCGTGCCCCACGTTTGGAGGAGGTGGCTGCTCTCCCCCCCGCTGCTGCAGGGCCAGGGGCTGGCAGCCGCTGGGAAATGGAGGAAAAAGCTGCAAAAAAGAGCAGGTGAGCAGAAAACTAATCCTTAATTTTTGTGAGTCAACCCTTTTCCCTCATTTCCCCCCAACACAAGCACCCCCAGTTGTGACCATATTTCCCTCCCCCTCCCCACCCCCCCCCCCCCACTCTTCCCTGGCAGAAAAAATCGCCACCAAGCTCTCGGACTCGCTGATGGCAGCCATGCAGTTCTGAAGACGGAGATTTATTATTTTTGTATGAAATGGTTAAAAAGCAGCTTTGGCAATAAAAATACATATGGAGTTGGGGTGTCGAGGCGGTCTGAAGATGTGGTTGGGGTCTTATGGCTACTTGGGGAGGTTACAGAGGGGGTCCCCTGTTTCCTGAAGGGGGTTGGTGGGGCAGGTCAGCTTGTTTCAGCACTCCAGAAGTTGATGGTGGCTTTAGGGTTCCCACATGTGCCAGAGGTGTGAGGATATTGGCAGCCATGGGGTCCCCATGTCTATGGGGCTGGCGGTGGCTGTGGGGTCTCTATGAGTTCCTGGGGACAACGGTGGCCTCCACAAGTCCATGAGGTTGGTGGCAGCCATGACATCCCATATCACACGTCCATAGAGTTGGTGGTGGCATTGGGGTCACTTGAGGGCCCGTGGGGACACTGGTGGCCATGAAGTCCCCCCCCATGGGGTCCAGCAGTGGCTGCATTGTTTCCTTATGTCCCAGAATCTGGAGGAGGCCATGGAATCCCCAACCCCTTAGAGTCCCACATCCGTGGGGACAGCAGGGACAATCTCAGGCTGGCAGCGAAGAGGGGGACAGCAAATCCCCATAGGGCCCCCCAGCAGCACTGGCACTTTGGAACGTGGGACCAACCAGCAGCGGCCAGGCCGGGCTGTCCCCTGTGCCACCTGCAGCTCCTTTGTCACCAGCGTGGCCATCACTGTCACCTCACCTGGGACAGCCGCGCCGTTCCCGTTGTCCCCAGTGGAACAGCCGGATGCCCTGCAGGCGGCCTAAAGGAAAGGGGACACGTGTCACACCCCCCTGTGCAGGTGACAAAGCCACCCCGTGGGGGTGAGGACAGCACTCACCAACAGCCCCCCGGCCCTCGGGGACAACCAGCTGCTGTCGGTGATGTAGAAGCCGAGGTGGTCGCGCTGCAGGGCGCCGGGTCGGCTGTAGCGGTGACGCAACACCAGGAGTTCCAAGCGGGGACCCCATTGGAGGTGCAGGCGGCCCCCCCGGCCCCAAAACCAGCATCACGGGTGGGAGGTGGAGTCGGGTGGGATGGGAGAAGGGCAGGGAAATGGGGGGGACCCTCCCCGCTCACACGGATCCCGTGGAGGGTGACGGTGACGATGACGGTGTGCCCCCGAAATGGTGACAGTGTTGACAAAGGTGCGGGGACGTAACGGGGCGCTCGGCCAGGATGGGGCACTCACCAGGTGCCCGTGGACTGTTAGTCCTGTAGAATAGGTTGGGAGGGGGACATGGGGTGACCCCTCCTCTATTTAAGGGGCACTGGGGGCTCCCCACAGGTTTTTGGGGGTCACACGGGTGTCCTCACCGAGTGACGGGTCAGTCAGCAGCTGCAGGACGTCCCCAGGGTGACCATCGAGGGTGAAGCAGAGGGGGTACGGCGTGCCCTGAACGTGGGCCACAAAGTGGGGGTCCCCATCCACTGTGGGGGGGTCAGAGGGGTCATTTGGGACCCTCTAACCCTTTTGGTACCCGCCCCCTTACCCCTCTGTCCCCTTACCTGAGGCTGAAAAGGTGAAGAACGTGGGGCTCGAGGAAGCTAGAGAAAAAGGGGAGATGCATGGGGGGGGCTGCAGACCCTGTTATGGGTGCTGTGCCCCCTCCCACCCAATCCTGGGGGTCTTGGGGTATCTCTGTGCTCCTCTCCTATTTATGCAGTGTTCCTCAACTCACCCCACATCAACATCATGGCTAAGATCTGGAAGAGAAATGGGTAATTGGAAGGGGAGCTGTGGTGTGCCTCCTTCCCAGATTTTGGGGCTGTGGGGGGGGCTGTTACCTGCGGCATCTTCATCGTCGGGGGGCCCTAAGAGGATAAGATAAAGGTGAGAATGGGGGGAGGAGGGGGGAAGGCCACAAAAAGGGGGAAATTTAGGATTCTATGGGAAGGGGCAGAGCCCACCTGTGGGTGTGAGGATGACATAGACGGGGGGGTTCAAGGACTCCACGAATTCCTCACCCCCCACGCTGGGTGCCAGCAGCTCGGCCTCATCTGTTTGTAGCAGCACCCGCGTTCCCAGGGCCGCGGGGCAGGCTGGGGACCCCCCCACGGCACCAGGGGCACCTGGAGCTGGGGTGGGGGGGGCTGCAGCTGCACGGTGGGTGGCACTGTGTTCCCCGTCACCGTGTGGTCCCCGAGTTCTCCCCGTGCTGTAGCAGCAGCTGTGACAGCTCCATCCGGTGTCCCCGTGACGTCCGGTGTCCCCGTGGGGCTGTTGGTGGTGATGCTGGGAGGGGACGTCAGTCCTCCGTCACCGGCGTCATCACCACGAGGGAGGTGAAGGGGTGACAAAGTGATAGAGCAGGGGACAGCTCGGTGCCTCGGCAGCGAGCCGGCGGCGTGCGGCCGTGCTGTTGGCACCCAGCTGAGCCCGCAGCAGCTCCTGGATGGTGACAAAGGCCCAGAGCCGGCGGACGAAGGCTCCGAGCAGCGCAGCAGGGTGTTGGGGACAGCTGGGCGGCAGCTCGGTGATGTTTGCCAC